>DWGR01001942.1:0-14743 GCA_018247715.1 Heliconius burneyi
ACGTACTTAATTAATTAACTTCGAAGCTTAATGAAGACTGCTTTAATTAAAATCACCTTCCGGCCAATTCAAATGAGCTCAAAAACATTAAATGATTGCTCTACTAACTGCGGAGTGATGTAGAGTCGAAGTGACGAAACTGTTGACATATGTAGTTCAGACAAGTTATACTTGTTATTTATATTCAATTCAACGGTTTCCAAGAGCCACGGATTTGAATCCCGCTACGCCAAAATTCTTATACATTATCTAAAAAAAACATCTATTCTTATATTAAAGAGTTGAAAAATTGGTTAGTTTGGACGCCCTAATCTAACATCATGAACTACTCGTTGGAATTGAAAAAACTTTTTGTGTTTGATAGTCTACGATTATATTACATCACGTTAATAGTTTCAGTGTAGAACAGGACGCAGCGGAAGAAGCATGTGACTGGCAGACACGAAGGTTGTAGGTTCGGTTTCCACTCGGGGTAATGAAATATTTAATGATTTCATTCTCTTTCTCTCCAGAGATTCGCCATTCAACATGTCTTTAGAATTTTCCGGAAAATACAGAACGGAAGTGTCTAAATGGGAATCTTGTGTTAAGACACACTAGTTTACCAGGTTCCCACTGTATCTGTGGCCAAAATTACCTCGGGCACATAGAATGTTTCATACACAATTTTCAGTTATTTCTATTCGACGACGCGGGTCGAGTAGTTACATAGTTACATAGTTAAATATGTAAGGTAAACACTGAAACTTGTAATTTCAAATAGAAAAAATAAACTTTTCTTGTCATTCATTAATTATTTGTTGTTACATAAAGATGAGCTAAGCTTGATTTGCAGGAGATGTAGTTGTAACATTTTTTGTTGACCCGCGTCAGTCATGTAAGTATAACAGTGACTAATGGTTTCCTCGTTCTTACTGTGATTTTTAAATGTCCTCTGGAATGGAGATGGCTGCTTGATCTATTTATATTTAACTGTATGCTGGCACTGGCTTCAACTAAGAGAAATAAATTTTCTATAGAATTACAATTAATATGGGTTCAATAAATTAATTTTTAACAAAAAGAAAAACCGACTTCTAATAACGAACTAAAAAGGAACAAAATAATTTTACAAAGATTTTATGATTTTGAAGTCGGTGCCAAGTAAGACAAACTGGCTCACTAATTTGATATTGTAGTAAGGTAGTTGTCGTTGTAGCTTAGTAATATGTAGTAAGGTCGTTGTAGCCTTTGCTTGACTTTCTTTTTGTTAAAAATTAATTTATTTTACGATTTTAAGTGATGAGTAGACCATAAAAGGATGCTTCTTAAATGAGTGGCAGTGGTGGTAGTGGTAGTCAACGATTGGTAGTGGTTGTCCTATGTAAGTTTTTACTTATTTAGGTGCAAACACAACATGCAACCTAACATTGTAGTATAATAAGAAGAACATACATAATAAAAAATTTCTTATAACTTTATCAATTTCGACCGGATCCCATAATTGGAACCTCACCAAACTTTCACAAAACTATCTTTGAAGTATATCCGTTTAAATAAAAAAAGAATCATTGAAATCCGTTAAAGTTGAACTTGAAGTCGTAACAATATTACAGTATAATAAAATTTTTACCAAAAAAAACAAACTTTTTTCAATTTTGACTAGATCCCATTATCGGAACCTTACCAAACTTTCACCATAGTATCCTTAAAGTATATCCTTTTAAATAAAAGAAGAATCATCGAAATCGGTTGAAGTTAAAAAATATTACAGTATAATAAAAATTTTACCATAAAAAAAAACAAACTATTAATTTTTACCGGATCCCACAATCGGAACCTTACCAAATTTTCACCAGACTTTCCTTAAAGTGTATCCTTTCAAATAAAAAAAAGAATTATCGAAATCGGTTGACGCCACATTGAGTTATTCGCCCATTTGTCGCGTACATACCGAATGCAAATATAAGATTTATGTGATTTTCTCATAGATACCATTGTCAGAAAAAAAATTTGAAAATGGGACCACATGGGAAGCACTACCTTTCAAATAAAAAAAATCATCCAAATCGGTCCACCCAGTCAAAAGTTCTGAGGTAACAAACATAAAAAAAAAACATAAAGTCGAATTGTTAACCTCCTTTTCTTACAGAAGTCGGTTAAAAATAATTGAGGAATTTACTAGAAGCCACATTGTAATTAAAATAACTATTCGGTACATCCACGTGATCCAAATATTAGAAAAATGTACCAAGAAATTAATCCAAAATTAATAATTATTAAAATAATTTCCTTGGTTTAGACTTTTCAGTTTTACTAAAAAATAAAACATTAATGTAATAGGTAATCATTGTATATATAGTTGGTAGTATAATTCGGAACATGATTCATTAAGGCTAATATTTTAACTTCTAACCGTCATTTCGCTATATTTAATAGTGCTATTATCACACCTATCCCAACATTCAGTCACTTATATCGAGTATAAGTCTAAGATTACAAGATAAAACGCCACATAGAGTAAACGATTTCACTTCAACAATTTCTAATTGGTCTCCTGCGGCGATCAAAGCGAATACCTGTTACTTAAGCACGGTACTTACCAGTAATACCGAAACCTTATAGGTCGAGTAGGACTCGCTAAAAGCTTAGAAAACATTCGATAAAAAAGAGACAACTACTTAAGAGGCCGCCACTTTAGTAGAGAGACAAAGTCTAGTGCTAACTAACGCTTTGACTAAACAGATGAGAGTGCGTGAGTTAGGAAAAGACAATTTTTCTATTAAGCCTTTCTCTATTTTGCCTCTTGCAGATTAAGCAGACAGTTTTGTTGATTAATTAGTGTCTCCGTTCTCCAGTTTTTCGTCCTAATTAATTCTGAATAGTATTTGAAGTCAGTATAATATGTAATTGGAAACAAAGTTAGTAAAATCTAACAATATACCCCGAAGAGATAATTATATAATAATAAATGTAGATACATAAATAAAGTTCGTTAAGTTGAAATTAAAATAAGTATCGCAAATCAATATTTTAAAAGCATAAGGACGTTTTATCTTAAAAGCAGCTCTACACGAACAGATAGCGCCGTCAAATTTATGGCCCCACTATTATAGAACTTATAGCTGAACGTTACTTTTGTCTTTGACTAACATTTTCATTTCACTTTAATAGAGATTAAGCATATTTTTTTTTGTTTTAAAAACGATTCCGACAAATCGTGAACCTCCTTTTGTTTCAAAGTAGGTTAAAAAAAGTGAGACAAGCAAGTTTTTTTTTCTCAATAAAAAAGCAGAAGCGGTAACAATTTCCATTCATAGAGGAATATGAAGTGTAATATGGGTATGTGAAGAGAGAACTTAGTGTTTCAGTTCTCCAGATATAGTGTGTGAGTGGCACAATTCAACAACACGTAAGCGAAACTCTATTTATTATCTTTTTTGACGTCGGGCCAAGTAGTCGGCATATATCATTTTAAGCTTTACGTTCAAAGATATAAAATTCAATTCTTACTTTTGTTCATGTACGTATGTATATATCTATGATTTATTAAAATTAAAATGAATGTAAACAGTTCCTTAGAAGACGTACGAGTATGCGGGAAAAAGCATGAATTGTTAAATAACTATATAACCACTATTTACTGACCGGAGTTCAAAAAAAGATGTTTAAGTGCGGTCAAATAGAGCAGGTGCTGGGCAGGTTGGCAGTTGAAAGGGCGCGTTAACGAGAGTTGTTTTTATATATTTTCTATTTTTTTTTAATTTTGAACTTAAAAATAACGTAAGATTTAAAATAAGTTGAATGTACTCTTATAAGAATTTTGTAGATTATATTTGCTTTGCGGATTTCTTCAGCTTCACACATACTGATAGGACACTCAGTTATTACGGCTACGACGGCATCATAAAATATTATGTAATAACATAAATCAGCTTCACGCTGTATCCCGCACACAACAGGGTAGGCAGAGGGAACATAGTGTTAACACACTCTGTTCTCCACTTTCCGCCGAATTCTAGAGGCATTGCGTGTTGAGTGGCGGAACTCAACGCAGCGCTTATGCCTCGATACCAGAGCAAACAACACAAATATAAATTTGAGTACATATTATTATGTAATTATACATATAATAATAAATATCAGTGTTTATTTTTATATCCTCATACCTTGGAACTTTTAATATTGTTCATCCAAGAATGTTAAATGTTATTATTCTCTTATCTGTAATATTTAATGAAACAAACCAATAAAACGTGACTATAACCTTTTCATAGGTTTCCGCGGCGATCAAACGCACGATTGTAGTGTAATTGACAGTAACGTTATATTTACAACTATTGTATTATTGTATTGTAGTTATTTAATTTATATTGTAAATGATTTTAATAAGAAAACATAGCACGAAAAAAGTCTTTTCTGGATTTACATGAAATATTCGTGTATAAAAATGTAAAAAATCTTCTATATATAGCAATCTTCTCTAGTATAGTAGACTTTTCGTCTCGCCGTCCCATTTTCTGTTAACCAGAGCAGAAAAATTAAAATAATTTAAATACAATTTACTCATCTCGCCGAGGAGAAATGGAATCAAGAACCATTTATACGTCACACGCTTACAGTCAGATGTAGTACTGAGTCATGACGGCGTGAATATATTTATAAATATTCACGCCGTCTATATATTTATGTATATAATAATTATATTAAGTATAAACTTAGATATTAATAATATTATATTTATGCTTATTATTTAAAGTTTTTGAAAATTTTATTAGAAATTGCTTCAAGACTTACACTAAGCAGAATATGTAATGTGGCCTTAAATATATGTGCATAAAATTCTTCCGTTATTGAGTAACGTACAGATATCGGGCAGCCGACACCACGCGGGGAACATTGTTTCTGGAGTACGAGAAGATTTCTCAATATTTCTACCAAAACGAAAAAAAACCACTCATAGTCCACGAAAACAAATTTGCAAGTACCACTATCGATTTGTAATATCTTAAGCATGACATTCATTTCATCCATTTCTTCGATGTATAATATTTGAACTTTACTGTCACAATTTTACTTTTTTTTTCATTATTCCTAGACATTTCTTTTGGTCAAACACAGAGGAAAACCATTGTATAGAATAATATAACATAGCGTTCTAGAATGTCCCAAGCAGCCATCGGTTACAATAAATCACCACTGCGAGTATTGTGGGAAGAGACAATGGGCCCTAACTCGGCTGCTACGCTTGCATACTTCCCGAATCTAATGTGTCTCGGAATTCAAAAATATGTTGTATATTTCATTATATCTGTTGATTTTCTTTTGAGTACAACTTTAAAGTAATTTTAGTAATTTCAATCCTCAAGATTAGTCGGTAACTTATTAAACTCTACCTTATCCTATATTGCATTTAATAATTATTTCACAAATTTGGTAATATTTTTATTACTAAAGAAAATCTATTGTTTTTAAATTAAATGATTTAAACTGAAATCCGTATAGTTATTTGTCTATTTTTGTCAAACACATACAGCGATATGAATGCTAAACAATTCCTAACGCTTTACAAGATGACTTCAGCGTCGCATTGGACTCAAAGAGAATATAAAATCAATCTTAAATCATTATCAACCAGCCTGCTACACTAACTGGCTACCAATTTATGATCTTGTCAAGCTATTTAGAATCATTATTCTATAGTTTAAGGTCCTAATTACTTTTATAAGAGATTCTTTGCTATAAACATAATTTTCATTTTAGTATTAAATTTTCTCAATTGAAAACGAGCTTTACAGTTATAGTTTAAAGAGGCATTTGGCGGAGTCAGTAATAGTTAAGGTAGAGTCGAAGCGCGTGCTCTCATCATCTGCGGTACTATGAATTTAAAAGACACTTGGAACGTGTTTCCAACAATCCAGAGATCAGATCACGATTGAATTATTGAAATTCAATCTAAAGTTATATAATTTGAATACATATATTACTGCAATAGGAAATACTTATATTTACCTGAGCTCTATCTATTTCATACCACTGAGCAACACATTCATAAATACATGTGATATGTTACTGGTGTTATTTATATTGTCTGTATGCTATATATTCGTACATATATTATAGGGACAAAAAGAAAATGTAGAAAAAGTATGTAGAAAAAATCATTTGTAGAAATTATACGACTTACGAACAAAAAATATCTATCGTTTAAAAGATATTTGTTTTTATTGTAACTAACAAAATGAGTCTTGATACAAATATGTTACTAGATACAAATGTAAAAATAATTATAAATAATAAAAATAAATATCTATATTGTTATGTTAGAGCTTAACCAATATTGTAATTTTTTCAGAAATACATTCTATAGACAACAAAAAAACGTCAGTATTTCTTTGGACATTTTCCACTCGCAGGAGCACCTTCGCGTGGGGCTATTACGCTGATTGGTAGCAAATCATATGAGAAGGCCGCTCGAGGCGACGAGAGGACCTCTCGTATCCTGCATTCTTTTCGAAATTACCTCAGCCGCGGTCACTAATCAACACAATATGTAGATACCTGTATTTTAATGTGTTTTACATAATTCAATGATACGCTTACATGAATATATGTCTGACATCTGCGAAGCATAGAATAATTTAATTGAAAACCATTTATTATTTTCTAGTAATTTATTTAAGGAACAAGAAATTATAATATGCAGAAACATGACAAAATTATAAAGTAAGTATAAGACGCAACTAGCATTTGCTGATCAATGTTAGCTAATAGTGGAGATTTGTTTTTTACATATATATTATTAACAAATTTATTATTCTTAAGCTTGCACTCTACTATTATGGTATATTAAATTTCTCTTATACGTTATAGTAATCCCACTTTGTCAATTTCAATATAATTGACAAATACGTTGTACAAAAAAGAAGTAAAACTAAGTTAATCAACATAGAAGATCAAACACGCAGGTAATATAGGGTAGTATAAAGACAACCCATTCCTAACTTTACGCCCAATCTTTGAAACTATAAGCTGAGTGGCGGAACTCCATGCATCTCTTTCTCTTCTCATTATAACGAGGAAATGAAAACAACAGTCACCCGAGTGAGAATCGAACTCGTAACCGCCAAGTTTGCTGTCACATGCTGCGCCGTTGATAACCCTACTAACAGTTTGTACCAATGAGCGTCACTTTCGATATATATATACGACTATATATATATATAGATATTAATGTATTTATTTATTTTTATAGATATAAAAAACATAAAAGTATTTAATAAATAGGGATGTATAATGTCTTATACGATTCTTTTATCGAGTGTTGTATCATAAAAAAAGAACTCAAAAAGAAGACATATTATCAAGTTTGTTAAGATTAACACTTATAAATACTTCATGTTGGTTATCTTACAAGTAATATATTCAAAAATTAAGTAATATTTCACTAAAATTTTATTTATTCCGTTAATAAAACATGTTATTTTTTACAAAAAGAAATAATTTATGCGCCTGGTAAAATAAATTGAACATGCAGTCAGAACCACAAATAATTATAGAAGAGAACTCAACGTACGTATATAATCATTGAAGCAATAAAATATAAAACAGAAATAAATGAATTATGAGTATACATCGATCGATATTCAACTTTCTAGTAATTAAACCGCAAATGAGAGTCGCCGTTTATGATTCAGATTCAATTAAAACCTACGAGTATGACTTCTGATGAAGGGATGACTCTACATATCTGTCCTTGTCACGTAAACGGATAATATATAGCGCTATTTCTTTCTCAAAGAAGCTCTACACGGTTGGCTGGCGCCGTGTCAGTTGCGCGCGCGCAGTCGCGGGATGTAGCTGTATATTTTGGAAATTTTCGCATTTTCCTATATTTTGTGTATCATTGTAAAACTCTGTGAATGGATGAGATCATATAGCGTGACATACATATATTTAGTGTCGGTGCATAGAAAGTGAACAAAGGATTACAGTGTTTGGAAAACACGTGGGAAAGTCGAAAATTCACGGTGTTGATTACGTTCAAAGTATAGTGTTTAATGTATTGTGCCATTTCCATGAAAGTGAGAAAGTTCGTAAAATTTTTAATTTTGGCGACGTTTGGAATGTTTTAGTAACTCTACCTTCATAACACTCATCTAAATAGAAAAACTGTTTTTTTTTTAATTTGTGGTAAACAAACTGTTTGAGAAACTGATATTTTTATTGCCACCTGTATAGAAAGGTGTTCGGTCGTAACGTAATATTGCTAATAATATGTTATCGTGGAACCTTTCTTGACATTTAATAGAGTTAAAATTATCGCTGTAGGGAAGAATCGATCCGAGACTATCATTCATTATATTTTAATGATCTTATGATTATGGGACTAAGAGCCGAATGTTGAGCAACTATGTTTATATAGAGAAACGTATATTAAAGAAACCAGGTATGCAGACTCCGTTAGTTCATAATAATAAAAATTGGTAAAACAGTAACCAATTATGCAAAGGTTAAGTAAATTACAGAAAAATCACTTGCAGAGTAGTAAATAGTGATACATAATGGCGTACTTATTGACATTTATAGACTTAGTGACACTTAAATATTATTTAGCATTTAAATTTTCATTATATTTAAATAAAAAGTTTGTTGCTAACAGGCAAATAGAATTCAAATTTATAAAAACCTTGAATAAGATAAGGCGGTAATGAGAATAAAAAACCTAATATCTAAAATTTGTTTGAAGCATACGGATTAACGAGATTACATAAATCTGTCGATAGATATAAAACTTTTTAAAATTTGTAGCAAAAAATTGATACGTTTCTTGAAATTCCTGCAGGAGTGGGATGAACCTAATTTCAGTCTTACGTCTTGACACTTCAAGACTATGCACTCATACAAAAAATTGCAAACGGTGACTAGTATCTTCAGGGACAGAGTACCCCTCTTCTCTACCCAACTGGTGTCGCTGTAAAAGCCAATAGGGCTAACAGCATTAATGTCATGTTCGAAAAAAAAAGCGGCGACTATATAGAAGTTAAAAACAAAAATACCAGTTCAGTATTACAAATTAAGATTATAATTTAAAAATGAGATGTTACACTTATCTCTTCAATACAAATGTATTTATACATTTGTATTGAAGAGGAGATTTGTGGGGAGACAGCGGCTGATTATAAACACGACAATTGTAGGTTCTATCGCGTCATTTAAAATATTAAATTATCGCTATTGGTGCAGTATTAAATTCTATACATTTCGGCGGTGCTTGGGGAACAGACTGTCTTATCACAAGGTCCCCTCTTCAAGCTCTGCTATTCGGAAAAAGGCGCCAAGCTACTTTTTAATTTTGCGGCTATAGTAGTGCAGTCTAGTGTAGCTTAACTTTACATTATAAAATATTCTAATAGTAAAATTTGAACTATTGTCCACAGCCATTGTTCGCTTTATTTCGCTACTCAATCTAACTATATAATCCAGATTTTGAATAAAACATTTGTGCACTAACATTAGAGCGGGAGCCAAATCTTCTTCAGCTTCACGCTGTGTCCCGCACACACCAGGGTAGGCAGAAAGAACCTTTCCGCCAATTTTGATCTCAACGCTGGACTTTTGCATTGGGGAGAGAGTTGCAGTCACACCCTTGTGCCCCCGCGCCACGACGGCCTCAATCTACATAAAACATAAAAAATATATAATTTATGTAACTTTTTAAAGTATTTCAATAGTATAGGAACAGAAATACAACTCTTACAATAAACAATACGAAAATCAATATTATGATGCGTAATAATTTATTCAGCCAGCACAAGGAGGATGCATTCCAACGTATAAAAGGTACACAATGGGCTCGCTTATAAGCAAAGTGGTAGCATTTTACAAAAATCTCAGACGACTCCTTTTAAGAACCATTACATGATGTAATCATTTCGCTTAAGAATTGTGTCTTTTTATCGCATTTCTTATCATAAAATCTAATTTTCTGGAAAAAAAAAGCTCTAAACTTGTTGCTCTGTACAGGTTTCTGCATTATTTTAAAAACTCTTGCCAAGTGTTCGTGTAAGAAAAACGTGTTTTTTTTTCTCTATTTAATATCGCATTTATATTATTGTTACTTTTGTTATAACTTTGCTAACGTGTTCTTTAAGAAGTAAAATGTAAAATACCGTTTTTCCTTTCAGATGTAAAAAAAATCCTTGCGTTTCTATACACCACTACATAACTTCCTTTACGTCAAGTTTCATTGAACATTGTATAATTTTATCGACAAGAATTAAAAGAACTTCTACACTGAATATTTATGACAACCATCATACTATTTCCCCTAACACAACATTCGTACAGCGGAACGTAGTGATTTATCTTAATACTCTCAGTCCACCTTTTAAATAAAACAATATACATAGTTTTATTTGATATCAAAGGTATACAAAAGCGTAATGGAAAATCTTATTTATATAAGTTATTTTACGTGAATTACGAAGTTGTTACAAAGAAAATTAAGTAACACCAACTTTCCTAAATTTACTGTGATTTGTAGCTTTATATAAATTTTACTTTTATATATGAACATATTATATGTTAAATAAATGAATGTGGTGGATATTACAAGTAGGTTTTATATACAGAACTTAACAGTACCTGAAAGCTATCCTAGATATGAGGCATATCATTTACACGAGCTCAGTGGAACAGCTTATAATTTTCATGCATAGAAATTTCTCGATGCCATTAAGGGCAAAAGCAATTGGGTCAATTCGAACGATTACCTCCAGAAGATACACGGGCCAAGATAACATGATTTATTGAATGTTTCCTGATAACAACTCTTGGATATTGTATTTAATTTATTTATAGAATATAATTCCTAGGTAGGAAATGAGGAACTTGGGACAGGTTCGCTCTGACCACGATATATGCAGTATACGAGTATAGTGTACAGCTAAAATGTCTCTACATAAAGGTATCTACATATGCAGAAGTTATATCCAGGGAAGTATTTAATATTTGATAATTTGTAAATATTTTTATGTAAATATTTATGAATAAATATTTATATACACGCTCTATATGCCCCATCTAGCGGGCTAGGCAGAAGAAACCTTTAAGACACTTCGTTCCCATTAAGGCAGTTCCGTTTCGTTTCAACTGAGTTCGGATGATATACTATAAATATAAACAAAATATATTTAAAAAAAATTAAATATATTCATAAATATCAAAACTAAATCTTACCTGTCATTACTTATTAATGCGTTGACATGAATTCATTTTTTACCATTTATTTTACAGCAAATGTTGACGCCTTGCTTCATGCAGTCCGTTTGTTAAAATACAACTCATCTCTTCTGAGAAAGCTGATTCATAGGACATAGAGAAGAATTTTGCAACTTTACATATTTACGGACTTTCTGCGTAATGAATTCTAATTTGTCTACTATACAATAGTTATGTAGAGCACACAAAAAAATAAGCACCATTTGTACGTTCTTCCTAAATAAAGCTAAACTGGCGGCAAAAAATATGTATTGAGAAAAAAACCTTTCTTATGTAATTTTTATGTGAAAGCCCTGCGTAACGTATTATAATCTGAATTTAATGGAGTGTACTACACTCAATCTTACGTATTAGAGAAACATATATCTTTTAAAAATTCAAAAGTCCAATTACACAAATTCTAACAGCAATCAACATTATAAATCACCTTCCGCTAATGCATGAAAGACGAGAACAGCTTTTTCCTTCATATCAACATACACCTCTATGCCCTTTTAAAAAACCTATATATCGTATAATTCGATAATTACCGCCATACTTACTTACATGTATGTAGATAAAAAAACGTCTCTACTTTTTAGTACTGACTAGCGAGTTACACAAGAGAGCTAAATTGTTTACGCAGAAACCGGTCGAGCTACCTGTCGCATATGTTATACATTGCTGGTTTAATATGCAAAAATTTTTCAATACTCTACATTATCACGTAATGTATGTAGAGTATGAAGATGTAAAAAAAGGTAGACTAAAGTTTGGCAGGTCCGCAGTCCGCTTGTTTTAAATTTGTAGGGCTTTAGTATGGAAAAAATGTTAAAGAAATTTCTTAAATTATGCTATCTTGTAAGATAATCACTTTGAATAATGATGCCAACAATGACTTTAAAAGTTTTTCATTTAATAATAGTAAATCATAGAACAGTTGGAATAGCTGTGTACACCGTACATAGCAGTCTGACTACTAGCAGGGTACGCAGACGGAACCTAGGAACCCAGTGTAAAACACTTCCGTTCCCCACTTTTCGCTTTCTTCTTCTATATAATATAGATAGATATGTTATAACAACAATTTCAATTTACATGTAAACTTAGCTTGTATGTATGTTAATATATTTTTGTTGTCCTTATTACAAAATAACTGCATTTGCTCACAGCGAGTAGCGGTTTTTGATATGCAAGTAGTGTACTATTTGGCACATCACAGGCTTCGTTGTCGGTTACATCTATAAATATACCATGACAAACCGAAAAAAAAGAAAATTATCTTTTAAGATAGTATATAACATTCTACTTGGAAATAAACTTAAATTTACTAAAAGAATTGATATTTTAATGAAAATTTAGTGAATTATAATGCTTTTGACACAACAACCCACTTGGTACAAATGTTTGAATGTTCAGTATATAAAATTACATAGAATACTTATGAATGTTTCCCTTCACGGTAACGTACTCCAAGTTGTTATCAAGTAGAGTCGACTCTATCATGAGCTTGTTTTGAAATAACATTAGCGCAATTCCCAAGCAATGTATAATGCCCGTTAAACTGTTTAATCAAACAACTTGTGAAACTTGTAATCTAAATACTTTACATGGCTGTAGACTGCGGAGAGTTTTTGTACGTTTTAGCGCTTACGTTCTCAGTTTATTTTTTAATCTATTTTATTAAAGTTTGTATATACTATAGTATAAACAATATTTTAATAGTATATTATACGGTATATAAAATCGGCGGCGTTGAGTTGAGTTTCTCAACACGCTCTACTAATCTAAACTTTCTCTAGTGAGAAATATAGCGTAAATCATTTTCTTAGATAGATATCAATAACTGAGTGTTAAAACATTCCATTCTTCACATTAATCCACCACTCCAATATCCAAATCAACGAATAGAATCCATACATAAAGTTAAACACCACCCGAATATACCATTTCACTCGCTTGATCAACTCCACTGATGATTCAAGCTCCATGACGAATTTCCACTTAATCACTTTATAATGTAACAGTTCTCCGTAATGACTTTGTCTGGTGTAATTTGCTGAATATAATAAAAAGTAGAAAAAACACTGTCGCAGCACATATTTTTTCATCTTCTTATTTAATTAAATCTAATTAAAAGGAATTTAATAAGTAAGTTACATTAAAAATAAACAAACATATTTTTCATCTATAATGTAGTAAATTTATTTTTCTCGATCTCGATTCGCGCGTTAATTAACTTTGATTTTCTGGTGTAGTAAAGTAAACCACGGCGTTCAGTTCCACCACTCAGCTCTCACACACTCTTAAAATCAGACTTAAAATTCCTAGTGCAATAGGCTTTCTATGCATATTCAGCTGATATGTAACATATGGTCGTTGTTGTTCTTTTACTCATTAAGGAAGGCACGCGTATTTTTTAGCTTCAAGCTGTATCCTGCATCTAGCAGAGGATCCTAGGATTAATTTCGTTCCCCACTTTCGGGTAAATTCTCATCAGAGCGTGAAAATTAAAATATTTAATATTTCATTCCTCGAAGGAAAAACGAACCCACAAACTGTCGCGTTTACATTCTCACACTAGCGCTTCTGCGCCATGACCGACTTCAAACTCGTATATTGTAATTACAATATAGTTTTGCACAATTATGCAAAGCTTAAAGCTAAGTCGCTACAAATATAAATAAGCAACGGCCCCAGCCATAAGCAAATGATAAAAAACTGCCGATCTTATCTCCGCAATGAGCCCAGAACGAAGTAGGACTTGAAACAAATCGTATGCGTGAGATTTTGTGATCTTTTTATACGATGCAATTTAGAACCTGTCGCTGGACAGCAATTACTGAGGCAGCAGAGCCTACGTCCTCAGTACATGTGTATGTACGTATTTGTATAATGTGAAATATGTAAATTGCTTGTTATGTGATCGAGTTTAATAGAAGTTTTACTATATTTTTTACCAGCGAATCGCTGGCAATGTCGCAGCGGCACAGTGTCTCATTGCTAATACGACTATTGTAGTTTTAATTTTTACTCGGGTAACACATTATTATAATATCTTCGCTCTGATATCATGGAAAAACGCGTCGCTGAGTTCCGCTATTCAACAATCAATGTTTCGAAAGATGTTTGAAATCTGCCTTTGCTTGGACCAAGTGATTGCTAGGCTCCTTCTGCCTACCTTAATTATCTCTGCTAAAAGTAAAATACAGTTTAAAGGCTAAAACAATTTTTTTTTAAATTTCACTTTTAAACAACTTTGAAAAATTACAGAATTAAGTTACACCAATAAGTATACAATATAATATAAACTAAGCAAAATATCTTACGCCTATTACCCCAAAATGCTAAACATAAAAATCCAGTAAGACCTCGTCTGCCATATATAGATATTTAACAATTAATACTTAACTCTTCCCTGCTTCTGTTAAGGAATAATATGATTAGCCACTTGATTAATTTGTACATGTTTCACTTAAAAAATAAATGTATGCGTCTCTCA
>DWGR01001943.1:0-14743 GCA_018247715.1 Heliconius burneyi
AACACTAGGTTCCCTCTGCCTATTCTGATGTGTGCGGAATACAGCGTGAAGCTGGTTTTTTTGACACTAACAATGTCACGGAAACGACCAAAAAATAGAGAATCTTAACACTTTAACCTAAAACAAATACACATTCAAACAGTAAGTACACAAATAAAACGAACGTAATATAATTTAAACTATCGCGTTAGGCTCGTAGTAATCTAAAACACATTAGTCGGTTGTTCCGCGGCTTAGTAACTACAGTAGTAGGTACAGTACTTGTAATGTCAACAAATGTGCAGTTTCTGTTACTTTGCCTCGTATTTAAGTACTGTAATAGTATGAGAGCTTGTTTCATTGTCTTAGTGCTTAAAATGTTTGTCTTTTTTAACTTCACACTGTATCCCGCACATAGCAGGATAGAGGGAACCTGGGGATTTTTTTCAACCTAATTTCAAAGATGTAATTTCAAACTGGCGAACATTATCCTGAACTGACAGTAAAGTTACAGGTATAGTAGGTACAGATAAGAAGCGGCGTTATATTCCGGCACTTTAAGCTAAACATTTTGAGGCGAAAATTGAGTAAAGGAATATCTTAACAATAGGTTCCCTCTGCCTACCGAATACTAAAACTTAACAGCATGAAACTAAAGAAACTTTATAAAAGCTATACATAAGACGCTACCACTAAAGCTATAATCTTTAGCCCCAAAACTAACACCATATAATCCACATAATCCTGAGCCAGTATACACGAGAGAACAACTCACGTAAGCTGGTGCCACTTCAGTACTGTTCGGTACTATCCTACTACCGATACTCCGGTTATCGGGAAATATATAACATGTCTATAGAAATGCTTAAGTAGGATTAAATTTTAATTTTATTAAGAGTTAATTGAACTTTTTGTTTGTAAATTTATATTAAATATTTAGAACATATTTTTCGTTTTCTTTGTATTTTTAAGTAATTTAACTTTTAAGATGATAAATTTCTCAATACACTAATGTAGACTTCAAAAATTCTTTCAACCCAAAGGTTTTACATAATTAAAATTGAATCCCAACCCTTAGAATTGGAGAAAAAAATCAACAATGCATGATATTTCGACCCCCAGACTGAAAGAGTTGACGTTTTATTTCTAACCCCAAAGTAATGTAGCATTCCAACGTATACGTAATTACTGTGCAACTTTTGCTTAAAGGATAATTATATTTAATTTTATACGAATTTTGCGATGTGGTTTGTTTATTATTAGGCTTGGAATTCTGTTTAATGTTTTGTTTTGTGTTAAAAAGATATATTTCAAAAATATATAGCTTCACGCTATAAGCATGTTACCTACCAGAGGGAAACTACTTTTAAAAAAGATATTTTTTTTCCCTACTTTACGTCCCGATTTTCGGGTATTGCGTGTTGAGTGTCGTATCTCCATGCGGCAATTTGTTTTCTTTCCAGAGCTAAAAATTTAAATATGTATCTAATTCCCTATTGTGGGAATCGAATGCAGAACCATTGCGGTTATAGTCAGACATTGCCCTGACATGATAGAATCCAAGATTTTTTTTCAGCTTCCGTACGTAATTCCGTACCAAATTCCGTACGTATTTGGTAACCTGATGTTAAGACACTCAGGGAGGAAATTAAAGTATAAAATATTTCATTTCTTCAAATGGAAATCGAATCCACAACCAGAGCTCGCATCCAAACATTGTACAACTGCGCCACAATATAATCTAAGATATTATGTCAAATAGCAGGCTCCTTTTTTAATATTTATGTATCCTCGTAGGTACAGAATATATACGTGACTTTCGTCTTTATAGTCTACAAATTTAAAGACTTAATGTAGAAAACGTGCCAAAAAGGTCTATTTAATAAAGAAAATACGTATTATTTATATTAAGTATTTTACATAACATAACCTTGAGGTCGTTGGCGCAGGGGTATACGCGACAGTAGTAACGAGGCAAAGCGAGGCGTTGAGTTCCGCCATACAACATGTAATGTGTCAAGAATTTGGCGAAAACTTTGGAACGTAAGTGCCTTAATGGAAAATGAAGTATCTTAACATTAGATTTCCAGGTTTCCTTTGCCAACCATGTTAAATGCGGGAATTAGCGTGAAACTATATATTATTACTTCACGCATCTCCATCATAGAAGCCATTCTATATAGATATTGAATCATCTCTTTACATTTTCAAAGAGTTATTTAATAGAAAGGATGTATTTTTAAAAAAAAACGTATAAAAAGTTCTATTCAATTTGAGTGTAAATGCGATTGTTATGGGTTCGATTTTCACTCGCGGCATGAATTATTTTCAATTTCTCAAAAAATTGAGTAAGTCTAACTCTAAATCTTGTTGGAAACTTGTCTTTTAAATATTTTAGCTGGTGAAATATATTAAAATTTCACTTCCAGTACTAATTAAAAGTATTTTAAATAACTAATAAATTTTATTTAAATACGACAAAGTTGGTGAATCTAATTTTAAAGTCCCCGAAGCGATCAGAGTACAGCCAATTTGCGACGTCTGCCCATTACATAATTTTTTGACTTTCTTAATTAATATACTTCTTAGTTTTTTTTGTGTAGAAGCTCCTTACATGAGTATTTTAGATCATATTATTATTTTGTAATATATACGAAATTTACTAATATAATGAAAATTACTTTTCTAGCTAAAAATAAATGAACGTATTTTTTTTATTAATTAGGTCTGGAACCTAGAGTTAAGACACTCGGTTACTCATTAAGAGCCTTCTGTTTCCCAAATTCCTCCAAAATTACGAGGATTTACTTGTTGTTTGATGGAACTCAACGCAGCGCTATACTTTACCGAATGGTGATCGAAACCACAAACGTAGCGCTTATAGTCGTACGCTTTTACCTCTGCGCCACGATGGCCTCGGTTGTTATTCGTGATATATTTAAATATTAAACTTTACAGTAAAAAATGTACATGTAAATAATAAGCCCGCGATCTTTGCTCTCACTTCTACAATATAAATATCATATACCTTGTTTAGAATATTTAAAAAATTCTGCTCTCTAGCTCAAAATATAGAGGATTACGCTTTCAGCGAAAAATGTAAGCTTAGAAATATAATCCTTAGATAAATCATTGAACATTTAATAAAAGGAGAAAATCGGATAAATTATACGATGCTTTTGATCATAAAAGTTGATATTATATTCCAGTATCTCCCGCATTTTTAAGTGATAGCTGAGATTATCTAGTGATATATCCTTAGATTCTTCAGATTCACGCATTTTCCCGCTTAGGGTTAATTTAATATTAACCCTGTTAGGGTTGTGTGTATGTCCATCGACGAAACTCAACGCCGCACATTGTCATCATATTTCAGCCTAGGGATTCTATCTATTGGTACATTTATTTTGTTTTATCCAAATACAAACTGCACTTGAGATGTTTTTCAGAAGCCACTGTCTTTTTTTCTTTTATTAAAATTAGATAGGTGTTAATAATGTTGATTTCTTTTTCACTTCACACGCGGGATACAGTCCCGCACACAGCAGGGTAGGCAGAGGGAACCTATCGTTAAGAAACTCCGTTCCCCATTTTCCACCGAATACTGAAGGCACTGCGTGACATCGAATCGACAGCAGTCACGTTACAGTAACACGCTTGTGCTCCTGCGCCATGATGGTCTCAATCTGTATAAATATTCTTCCATTTAAACTTTAAAGCATATTAAGTATGACTCTCCACAGTGTTGTGGTAACAACAGTTATCGATAGCACACAAGCACTAAGCCTGTAACGATTGTCCATGATATTACGGACGGCCAATTATACGTGCTCTCTGAAACATTTAAGTCATACGTTTATATATGGACTTCCGTAACATACTGACTTGAAAATCTCTATATAATTAGTTCTTAACTAACACAAATAACGTCAAATTAGTCTTCTGACTATACACGCGATGAGTGCAAGTGCAATTCCCGTTTCCTTTTAAGATAAGACTCTACACGTAGTATAGCGAAATTGGGTGTGTTTTAAGACTAAATTTTATCTGTCTACAATGCCATATTTAGTAAATGGGCGAAGCTAAATAAAAATACGTTTCCCATGGGCACAAGCGTGGTACTGTAAAGGCAATGGTTGTGGGCTCGATCACCACTCGGAGGATTGAAATATTTAACATTTCCATTTCCTCGCAATGGTAACTAAGCAAAGGGCGTTGTTGAATTCAACTACTCAACGTGAATTCTCAGATGATTCAGCGGAAAGTGTTAACGGAAATGTTTTAATGCTGCTATATGTGCATACAGCTTGAATTAAAAAAATAAATGTAACTAACAATAGCTTACCTATACCTTAGCTTTGCAACCCATCACAAAAGTAAAGCAATAAGCACTTAGCCATACAACTTACAGTCTATTATTACATAAAAATTACTCTAGTCCAGTCTGTAATGAAAATTAAAATGCATTTTGCAAGTAGACTCGGGTAAATGATAAGTGAGGTGTGTCAAAGCTTTATCATTATATCAAGTCGCCCATCAATTATTTCCTATATTAAGATTACAGGGTACAGTACTCGTATGTATGGAAATCGATTGTAGCGTCAGCAAAAAAAAATTTTTTTTTCAAACCTATAATAAAGGGCAATGGCAGCTTTTTATTGTAACTCTACTATCTTTTACTTTGAGTAATGGTTATTTATAATTTTTTGTCCTTTTAAATTATTTGTGGGTTTAAATTAGGTTAAAAGAAAAAAAATATATTAAGCGTTTGGATTCCTTATGCCAAATTATAAAAAGCAAATCCGTTAGTTTCGAGTTGGATCCGCTCACCGAGGGTTTCATATCAATTTCAGGATAATTGGAAGTAGACTAACTTAAGTGTGCGGGCGTATGCATACATTTTGTAAGAAATGAACTACAAATATAAGTTTGCAATATTTTTCATCCTTAAAATATCTATTAATTTACACATTTCAGATTTTTCTTTGAGCGTATTTTTTCTTTTAAGTTCTTACTTCACACCAAATTGCATAACTATCGGTCCACTTTTGAGGTACGGAACCCTAAAAAAACAATAATTAAGAATAAATATACATAATATGTACATGTAAATAAAAAGTAACAAATATCAATAACACTTATTACTCAACAAGTCAAAATCTATGGAAATAATTCAGCTTTCTGTTTTAAACTAGAACAGTACTTTGTTCATATCAACTCAAGCCTGAAAGTTAAGAGTTTGACGTTCATTTAATATTGTTAACAAGAACAATTTGTGATGTAACTTTAGGAATTCCTAAAGTTATTTATTTAATAATCATTAATACGTAAAATGTATAGAATTATGTAATATATTGAGGCCAGTCGTGACAGAGGTGGAAGAGCTATCTATAAAGCGTGTCTGCAAAATCGATCGATTTATTAGATTTATTATATAATAATATATTATAATATAATAAATCTAATAAAATCAGATCCACTCTATATCTTTCACACAGCAGGGTGTTCACTTTCTCCCAGAATCTGGAGGCATTGCGTGTCGGCAATACTTCACGCCATGCATTGCCTCGATACTAGAGCGAAAAAATGGGAATATAAATTTAGATCAATATTTCACCTCCTCTAGTGGAAACTGAACCCACAACCGATCGATTTTACAGACACACTTTGTGACTCTGCGCTACGACTGTCCTCATAATAATAATATTTTTTTTATTAATTACAAAAACCTTGTCAAAGTTACGTATAAACCAGAATAAAGAAGGCACAACGCCTAAAGCCATTTCATTTATTTGTACTTACTGAATGTAATTTGCTTGACAACTTTTATTTGTATCATTGATTGAATGAAATTTAATAATACCTTAGAAGGGATCGTGATTAATTTTGTTTGAGTAATGTTAATTCAAATCTGCTTGACACTGTATCCCGCACACAACAGGGTAGGTAGAGGGAACCTCGTGTTAAGACACTCCGTTCAACATTTTCAGTAGTAGGTGAAGTTGTGATTTTAACTTCAGCCACAGCATATCTACTATATGAGGGATAAAGTAACAAGAAGAAAACCAAAAGAAACCTTTTATTTTTGGTATACCCACTTAGAATAAATCCAAGCGTTACAAGCCTTACACTGTAACGGTGCCTCATTATAATATATATATATATATTTTACATTAGTCTCATTTTAGGCTACCTGCACGCACTCACGCACTACCCAATTTTCGAGACATTGATTGTTGAACAGCAGAACTAAAGGCTGCACTATGTCTTGTTACGTTGTCAGACTAAGGAAATAAAAGACAATTCATACCACCAAGTCAGACAGTAAGACTTCGAATTGTTCAATGTGAAAAAATTTTTTACAAATATATTATACCAAAGAATGAAATTTATTTTAAATTAAAATTGTCTTTAAGTATTAACTTTATCATTAACAAATAAAACTTAACCAGAATTAACTCTAAAACCGTTTCATTATGACCCAAGATCCAAACATGATAAGCAGGTCAAGAGAAAAGCGAATATTCCTATTGAAAATATTGCAAAGTTGTTTCAGCATAATTAATTAAAAAGCGGTTTTAGGTTTCTACAATAGAATATCGTTATATCTTATATTTTATAGGATAGGTAGGTGAGAACAAAGGAAATAGAGATTATGTTATAGAGTTTCTTATCTTTAGGGTTCCGTACTCCCCGTCACCCGGTGTGGATATTTCAAATTGAATATAATGTCAAATATTAACGTCTTTTAGAGCATAGAAAAAACTTCTAAAAACAAGTAAAAACAACGTTATTTGATATTCAATATTAATATATACACAATAAGGTCTTTCAAACAACTAATTTAAATGTGATTTTTACTAATAAATAGCCTTGAAGCACCAGTAAGACAGGTGATGTCCAATCAACCTCTTGACTATCCTCAAATATTTAACTTTTGTTCTAGCCCATGATAGTGCCCTCTTCCTGCCTAGTAGGGTAGCCTGCAGTTAGCCACATTTGTGGAAACACCACACTACGCCACTTCGTCATATGTTCCACTTGTAAAGTGCTATTCTTCTTGTGTCAGCCGTGCACAAACCTGCGAAATTACCGAAAATGAGCCTCACAGGAAACAAGATCAAGGTAGCAGATCGAACTTTCTTTCTCCGGAATATTTTTCTAACCATCATTTCTTGCCGAAGCTTATAGAAGTCCCGAGGAAGATTTAGCCACCTCGCCCACCAGCAGTGCCGCGGAGCTTACCATGCGGTACGTCTCGGTTCACAAGATGCCGGCTTTGAAAGTCTGCAAAAAATTCAAGAAGACAGTTTATACTTGGCATTGACTTACGCATATCATATTAAAATGTCACTGAAAAGTATATAGTGAATGGAGGCGAAGCCACGAGTGTAACACTAGCAGTATATAAAAACATGGTTTTTAACATTTTTTACAAGGCTATTTAAATATTAAAAGCCAAATTATTATAGTAACCAAACTATTATAGAACGAGATTGTAAGTACTTACAAGGTGCGTGTTCCTAACAATAAAACACTACAGTTGTTCATGTTTGGTTATATTTTTTATAAACACTCCAATAACTCACCAAATAAAACATAAATTAGCAATCATTATGTTTTAGTGTGTTTATAAAAAGGTACTCAGATCAGAAAACGCCTAAAGATTCTTTTTATTTAAATCACGAATTTATGAAAAAGGCCAATAGATATTTTTTTTCAGCTTCACGCTTTTCCTATAAGGTTGAAGCGAGGCGTAAGCGTGCGAATCTAAGGGCGACCGGGTTCGATTCTCACTTGAAAATATTTCATATTTACATTTCCTGCTAACGAATAAAATGCACTGATAAGTTGGAACTTAATATGTAAAATATTAAGTATAAATAAAATAAACCTACCATTCAATATATATATATATCTGATATATATATGTGATATCATTTCCTTATATTTTAATATTCTTTGAAAACACAACGTTTTTTAACCAATCTGATTAGTAAATGTTCCACAAAGCGTTTTGATGTGGCAATTTGAATTATTACATATTTTCGTGATGAAATTCTATCGTTCCATTCGAATCATAATATGTAAATTGTGCTTTGAAAATTACAACGTTAAATTGAGGGAGAGATAATGGGGGGAATTCACCATCTCTTCTAAATTTTGTGCGAGGTGTATACGATATCGTCTTTAACGAAGCTTATTATAGAAGAAATTACTAAGAATTTATATTTTACTGAATACATTTTTCTTTATTCTTAGTTTTATTTACCTAGTTTAAACAGTATAGTACCTTCCATAGTATTATTGGAAAGCACTAATATTCAAATATTGTTTTATTTGTAGATATAAAATGATACGGTGGGTCCCACCTTCAGATCAGTAAGTACGCATACCGTCTTAACTACATATTAGACTTATCATCCGCAAAATTTCATCTTTGCTAAAATCACAAAGGTCTGCGAGCCCACGGATCTTGGACTATACAATATATCACAATAGACGACCATTTTAGTTTATTTCACAAAAACAAGTAAAAGCTCTATAATTAAATAAATCTACCCTAATAAAGGCTCCTTATAGGATAAACAGCATCCGGCCTTACAACAAACATGTTGTGCTAATAAGGTAAGGAAGAATGTATACGGGATTAAGGAATAAGACACATCTAATTCGGAAGACATTTCAGGGAGGATATTTCTAAGAATACTTAATGTAAGAACTAATTGTGTTGAAAATAGAAACAACGGAATATATTGAGTGTAATAAAATAAATATACATGAATATATCTTAAAAAATCGTCGTGGTCCAGGGGCACGGGAAATTCTATTTCGGAAGTGTTTCAATGGAGTGATTTGACACTAAAACCTTTGCTTATCCTGGTAATCGAAATATAGCATGAATTTTCCCTAAAATTATAAAAACGTTCACGCAGTTATAATTTTATTATTTTAACTTATCATTTGTATTAGCGAAATATTTTCAAGAGAATTTCGAAGCATAAATTATCATAATAAGCTACCATCATGAACTCTTTATTTTATTTTATTTACATAGAAAATTAATGTAAAAGTGAAATATGTAGAATAACGAATGAATAAACTTTGATTATAATAATAAAAAAATATACCTAGTCTGAAAATAAAAAAATATACGGTACGAAAAAAGTCAAATAACTTTCTTAAATCATGTTTTTTTAAATACTAAGATTTTTATCGTATCTCGGATAAAGAAAGTTCTTCACCAAAGATTTAAAGTCAAGCACCACTCGAGGTTATAAAACCGGTAGTCCAGTAAAATTAAAGAATGCTAGCTAATGATACAAAACCTTTACGTAAATTGTTAGATACATGCTATTCTGACATAGAGGCTTTATATGAATTAGCAAGAAACATACATCCTCACAAATATTCTACAGTGACAACATATAGCCTTGTGGGATGCCAGTGTTCACGGGCCAACTAAGAGCTGGCTATTTATGATGCACTCTATGACCTTAGAGAGCAGGGAAGTAATTCGAATTACATATGAAATTGGTCATATTGATTCGATCATATATAGAGTAGGGGCAAAACTGTGAAACTGTAAGCGTGATGGTTGTAGGTTGGATTTCTACTCGTAGAAATTAAATATTTCATATTTTCATTTACTCGCACAGGTGACGTGGTCCTTTCCACATGACGTGACGTGGAGAGCCGCCACTCAACAGGCAATGCCTCGAGAATTCAGCGGGAAATGGGTTTAGCATTAAGTTACCAGATTTCCTTTAACTACGCTGTTAAGTGGTCAATACTGTGTAAAGCTAAAAAAAGAGCAAAAAGTCTTATATAACTTAAAATTATTGTTTTATCAATATAATTAGACATTTAAAAAAATAAGTTCAAATGGCGTTCTCAATAAAAATATACCTTTGATAACAATTTTATATGAATATTTTCTACAAAGCTACCATTTTCCTATCCGTACAATAAAGTCGACAAGCAAAAAACAGATGGCACTCGCAAAAGAACAGTATTTATGGCGTGATTCAGTGATACCTTGCGCGATATATCATGTGGACGGTCAGATTTAAAGCGAAAAAACGAACTAGAACCGTGAAAAACAAAGCCCCCGCACTTGTCGGAAGTGGAAAATTGTTTTCTGAAACTTACTCTACTGAGTTATGAAGTCCGGATAAATTATTTTTTTCAATTAGCATAGTCTCCTTGTGGACGAAATTGGGTCGAGGTGAGCTTTATTGATTCACTTACTACCGAAACTATAATTTAATATGTTAATTTTATTGTTTGGTATTTTTTTAAGAACGTTTAAGATGTGAACTAAAGTTATGGTACCTAATTTTTAAGATATTTTAATTCTGAAGGTCATAGAAAGAAAAGGCCTCAAGAAAAATGACTATACATACATCACATACATCTTCAGAATATTTTGTAATTTAAAAATGATCAATTCCCTCAATAATCAATTGAGGTCAGTCATGGCTCAGGAGCACAAAGTGTGATTGTAAGCGGCAACAGCTTGTGAGTTCGATTCCCACTCGAGAAAATGAAATGTTTAATATTTTATTTTTTTTGCTTTAGAGTGTTGAAGCTAAGCGCGGCGTAAAGTTCCGCAACTAACCCTTTGTCTAAGCTCTCTCTGCCTGCTCCGCAACATGCGGGATACAGCGTGAACCTGAAAAAAAATCTATTTTTATAACTTTACTCTGTATCCCGAAGGATTTTCCATCGTATATCTTAAAGCCCACGCAATATCAACTAACATATCAAGTATTCATTATGTCTAATACAAGTATTTAAGAGGTAGAATATTAAGGATGTCGGTTATTGTTTCAGAGTTTAAATCTGAACACATCGGGTCCCTCGAGCGACGTAAGTATAAACAAACAATTTCTTGTTTCGAAACCTAATAGTCGCTCCCAGTTGCAATCTCAAACGCAATTCTACCCTGAATTGAGTTTTGGATACTGCTATTGTAGATTTTCAAAAAATATTGACATTTATCTTTTATCTTTATTTATTGTTTAATTTTTCGCGTCGGAGGCCGTTCTGGCATAGCTCAGTATACTATTTAATGCAAATGAGAGTTTTCTTTCGTTTCTTAATTTTGGTATATTGGCCTACCAACCAACCAAGGTTGGCCAATATGCCAAATTTATCAAAATAAAAAAAAATACCTCCATGGTCTATTGCACCTAGTAGGGTAGACAAAGGGAACCTGGGAATCTATTCTCTACTCCGGTTTCCCACTTTTCACCAAATTCTGGAGACCGAGCATATTGAATGATGGAACTCAATGCCGCGCTTTGCCTCATTACCAGAGCGATGAAATGAAGTGACTAAATATTTTATGCCCCAAGCGGTTCAATTTCGGACTAACAAGAGTCACGTTTCCAGTCACACGCTTATGTACCTGCATCATGACTGGCCACAACCATTACTTTTCTGAGCATATTTTTTTGCTTTACTCGTTAATGGCAAAAAGATTATTCTAAAGGGAACTTAAAAAAATACAATTTCTATTTATCCGCTTGGCTTATACGTTAGAAATTATTGTGAAAGTTTTAGCGTAGTAGGATTTGTGAATGCATTCACACCGAACAATCGAGGCTAGAACCAGTTCGGCTTTAATTTTGAGCGGGTTATTTATTTTAACGTACATTCCTACATTTGGGGGAAAATTGGGGCTTGTTGTTTTAGTACCAAGTATAGAATTGCTATATGAGAGCTGGCGATGCGGTTATATTCTGTGTATCTTCCAATCTTTGTGTGTCCTTAATAAATTGTCTGTTGAATATGTCCACTAAAAATGTTTAATAGCTTTATTTTATTCTCAAAATTCATATAGGAAAAAAAAGATTTATTTAAATCTTAAAATATTTTGGCATATTATAAAATATTTCTATGCTTTCTTTTCTTTATTTTCGTTTCTATAGTTTTGAATCAAATCAATAGATTGATCGTTCACGAGTAAATTTTCCCAAAAATCCTTCCTGTTATTTGGCGCAAGTGGACCTAGCTTTGTGAATATAGCAAATTTCCTTCCACTCACTATACCACTTGGAATTCGATAGGTCAGGCGTAACTGGCGTAACTCCCTGCATACCTCGCTCGCTTCAATTCGTTTTTATTCAGTGTTACTTAGGTAAAGACTGGTAGTTAAATCATTTTTCATAGAGGGAACCTAGTGTTAAGACACTTACCTCGGAAATTTCAAGGCATTGCGTGTTAAGTAGCGGAACTCAACACCGCGTTTCACCTCGTTACCAGGGCTAGAATATCGACCGCATAGGAATCGAACCCAAAACCATTGCGTTTACAATCCACGCTCGCACGACCTTATTACCTTGTCATAAGTATTATTAGATAGACAGCTTCTACCTCCACTATGACCGGTGGCATTAGGTGTCGTAAATAAGAATTTATGGAAACCAATAAACGGTAAATATCCATCGTGCGGACGTACACGTGACAGTTTTATACACATTTAGATGAATTACTTAAATTATCAATATTGAACTATTATTAGGTCATTTATTTTAGTGTTTCTTTTGAAGATCATACGTTATCTGCTTTTCCCGGTTTTTCCTGTATCCCGCACATAGCAGAGGGAACCTGGAACCTTAATATCCAACCATCCATCCATCCATAACCATCGTGTTTCCAATAGCGGAACTTAACGCCGCGCTTTTTCTCGTTACCAGAACGAGGAAATTAAATTAATGTTTCTCGACTGGGAATCAAACCTCGCGATCTGTCGCGTTTACAGTCTTCACGTGTAGCGTAGCGTATGCGTAGCGTAACTCAGCATTATAGCCTTGTCGGAGAGGAAAGGTACATTCATGTGTTTAGGTTAAGCTCTGCTACGAGGATACAAGATTATTCGCGTTTTTGTTTACAGAAAATAAATATAAGCAAAAATGAATATTTGATTTTCAGTTTATTACTGTCGACACGTCACCAGCTCGCAGGTACTATTGTATGCATGTAAAAATACCATTTGTACGAATAGAAAAATCGCCACGTCCGACAGATAGTAAATACATAAAACTATTTTTATGGCATCGATACTGTTCATAGAGGGTAAACGGGATAGATAAAATAAAAGATAACTTTGTTAAGCACCTAAAGCTTTGTGTAAACGAGTCGCGTAGAGTCTGTTCGAATAATATTAGGTGTTTTTATGAAATATTTATTTTTTTATTAAATTTACACTATTAATTATACAAAAATTCTCTGCATGCTTTGAAATTCATAATGTTAAGAGGGATAAAGCGTGAAGCCAATTCAAATTATTGTACTAAAACAATAATTTCTGCGGCGTTGAGTTCTGCCACTCAACACTCAATGCCTCCAGAATTAGGCAGAAAGTGAAGAATGTAGTATCTTAACCTTAGGTCCCCTCTGCCTATCTTGCTTTGTGCAGGATACAGTGTGAAGCTGTTTTTTTAACAATAATTTCTAAAATAAAAAAATATATATATTTTCCAATTTACCAACACACATTCTCTTATATCGCTCACAAAATCTTTTCAGCGTCGATTACGACACGTCTGTGCAAACAAGATACCATTTGTTCTTCAAATAGGAAGAAAAGTTGTTTACCGGCTCTCTTTGCTAAAACTTTTCTTTCACTACAACGTTGCATTCGAACTTCGTTTCGGTGCAAGCCTAATAGAATCTTCCGATCTACTCTTGTGTTGATAAACTTCTTAGAAGCAAAGTTTTGTAAGGCTTTGGCTTTTTGTGTTAGAATGTGGTACGGTGTTTTAGTTAAAAGAGTGTGTTTTCTTAAGTAAAAATATTTAGTTTATCAATGAAAAATATTTTTAAAAGGCAAAAAGACTGAAAGTCTAGTTAAAAAAATATAATGTTATAATTTTTAAGATTCGTGTAAGCCAAAGCAATCGAAAAACTATCATTTCACAATTAAAACAATAATATTATCTGTCCAGTAGGTCAGTCGTGGCGCAGGGGCACAGTGTGTGACTGTAAAAACCCACTGGTTGTGGGTTCGATCCCTACTCAAGGAGATCAAATATTTATTTAAAATTTATATTTCCATTTCTTCGCTCTGGCGCGGCGTTGAGTTCTGCCACTCAACACGCAATGCCTCCAGAATTCACAAATTCAGGCAGAAAGTGGAAAACGGAGTGTCTCACCACGAGGTTCCCTCTGCCTACCCTGTTTCGAGCGGGATATAGCGTGAAGCTAATTTATTTTCATTTTTTTAATTTTATTTAATATTATAAAACTGAATATGTTAGTTAGTTTGGTTGAATGCTTTAACCTCAGGAACTATTAATTCGAATTCAATAATGAAAAGATTTTTGCATCGAATAATCCATTTAGCCAAGCTATAGAGGAAAGCTAGTTTTAATATAGCACAATAAATTAATCAAAGATGCATCCTATCTATATCCAAACCGCAAATTAAGACAAGTATTCTCGAGCACTGGACAAAACGTCGCCTGCGGTCACTTTGAAATCGACTGAGGCGGATACGAAAAACATATCTACGGCTATTGTGTATATAAATTTTGATTGGAATTAATTTTCTTTTTTAATCTTTAGCGCGAAAGATAATAAAAAATTTGGGAGAAACCTGTAGTTTTTCTTAATTGATACATTATTTCTCCGACGGTATTTTATTTTTTTATATGATGAAAAAAATCATTTCGCTATTTAGCTTTTATCCTAATGTTTTTATATTTAAAATACTTTTACTTATGTAATATTTCCTACATACTCATAGTTACATAAT
>DWGR01001944.1:0-14742 GCA_018247715.1 Heliconius burneyi
ACGTATCTAAATATATCAAAACCAAATTTTATACTTTTCTACTCCTGTATCATAAATGTAATAAATTTATGATACGAGATAAATGTAATACATATCAATATATTTCTGATTAATAAATATAAATAATAATTTCAGAGAAAACTGTTACACATGCACAAATGAAAAGAATAGTTTGCATTACATCAGTAACAGTTGTGAAAACACGGATCCTACAGAATGTTGGATGTTACCTGAGGTATTTGGCTTTACAATGTCATCGTCTTTAATTTGCTAGTCGGTCCTAGACATCATAGAGATTTTTATACAGTTGCAAAAAAACAGCAAGGCGCTCGTAGCACAGTACAACACAGCGTTTGACTTTTAATGCGATAGGTGTGTATTCTATTCTTACTCGTAACACACAAAGCGCGACGTTTACCTAATTGTACAGTATCGTATCGGAAAGGAGGGAATAATATCCTAACATTGATTTCCCTCTGCCTACCCTGCTATATGCGGGATACAGCGTTAACATACAAAAAAATAAGAATAATATATTAGGCTATATAAATTTTCTGTATTAAAATTAAAACTTTTTCTAGGTGGAATATTGGTTTCGAAAATTAATTGACAACTCTGATCGAAATTTGGTACCGCGTCGTAGAAGGCAGTACAAAATGCTCGTCGATGACGATTTGTGCGTTAGCTTTAATTTTTTAATAATTTATTTTACGCCATTATATTATAATTACCTTTGTTTATATATTATAATAAAATAACTTGCAATATCTGTTTTAAATTTATAACTACAACCATGACATTTTTAAAATTTCTTTGAAATCGTCCATAAATAACCATTTCTAAATCTATCCAAGATCATAAAACTAATAATATAGCAATTAACGGACACCGATCGGCAGCTAGCGAGCGCTGGGGCCCGATCGAAACATCAGAAGAGGCTGTTCTTAAAGCGAAAATACAGGGTGTGAGCAACTTATGGAATAATTCCAGCAATGGCAGGCCTAGAGTACCAAGCCCTTTGCCAGTCTCCAGAAAGATCAGAGCGAGGCGGAGACAATCTAGAAAGTTCGGTGCAACATCCCCTAATTGTATTCTGGACAATGCCCAGCTTCACACCGATTCGAAAAATAAGGTAATTTTTATTGTGATTATGTAAATAATATAGATATACGTAAAAAATATATCAAAATTTAAATGCTTTTCCTAAAATATTACTAGTGTAGTAGGTAAACATATAGCAATTATAGCGCTACAGGCTTTAAAAAAATATAATATATTTATATTCATATACATTATGAAAACATTTTCAAGTTACAGTTCGATGCATCGCGTCCTCCTCAGCTATCAAATTATCAACGTGCTATTGGTCGGTTGTCTTCTAGCGTGCAAGCATTTATGCGAGCAAATAACTCTAAATACTTACCCTATAAAGGAACTTTTGTCAACCGATATACGCCCACTGGTACCAGACCTACCAGATATGTTGAAAAACGACTGGTTTGGTGGCCCGGCAAAAATATATCGCCGAGACTAGATAAATTAAATAACACACTAAATAATAATACTGTATCAAAAATAATTAATAACCAAGAATTACTTTCAAGTCAAACCCAAAGCCAAAATAGTATGATAATTGACGTAATCGAAACTAAAGAAGAAAAGTCAACAAGAAAGTCTGGTACAGAACCAACAAGTAAAACAAAAAGATTTGTAGAAGACGGTCAAGTGCCAACGACAAGTAATAAAGCAAAGGAAGACCTAAGGAAGAAACTTCTCTACAGCACAGTACTTAGTATGAGCGCCCCACCATTACTCACACCAATCGTTAGAACTCCACCAAAACTAAAACCTGGTCTTATTAAATTAAATCCAAAAATTTCTGCCAAACTTCGACCTAGTGTCGATAAATTTGAGGAACTCGAAAAAGAGGCTTTGGAACAGTATAAAGATTCTGATGAAAGTATAGACACAAAGTTTCGGGAACTTGAAAAGCAAGCAGTGGAACAGTACAGCACCAGCAACAGTAATACAAGTTGCAGTAGCGACAACTCTGGCGAGAAAAAGTCGTCGGAAGATAAAGAAAAAGATACAGATCTCGAAGATAATTTTCATACAAAAAAATCTGTTGATAGCGTCGTCATATATTCTCAAAATTTTCCCGATTTAAACGCAAAACAGACAAATAGTATTCATTTAAAAAACTTCCACAGCCCCCCAAGGGGGGAGAAAAAAGAACTCAGACCAAGTAAAAGTTTAAGAAACAAGAAAAATAAGCCAAAAAGACCTGCATCTGATACAGATTATGAGTCCAAAGTTGTTAAAGAAAATCATCAAACTTTAAGAAGGACACTGCCGAAAAAGAGACATATGATTTTATGTATGTCAGACTTTTCATCAGATGATGATTTAGAAGCAGTGTCCATGAAAAAAAATACCCTTATTAAACATCATTTACCGGGTAAAGTAAAAATTTCTACATATGGTGGTGGCGATTTACATCCACTTTTACGAAAAACATAGAAAATTGTAATAAAAAATCCATAAGAAATGCAAAATGTTTCATTAAAGTTCATACGAAATTTAAAAAAACAGGTAAATATATTGAAACATTTAAAAGGATTGGCCGGGGCTTAGTAACTGTCCAAAAATTTTACTTCTCAAGTAAAATATTTTGATAACCACTTAGACGAAGAACAATGAGATTTGACAATGTGTAAACTTTTTACTAATCATAAAAACATTTGTATATATATTTTGTAGTTTTGATTCTAATAAGAAACATAATTTCAGTTGAAAAAAAAAAAGTAAAATTAAATTACATATGTTTTAATTTTAATGGTGAAATAAAAATTAGATTTTCTATAAATGTAAATTCTTTATACAATTCTCTTAATTTAAAATTTTCAAAAATATTTATTATAACTTAGTTTTCTTTAGTATTATAATTGTCTTAATTAATGAAAAATAAAATGAAACTTTCCTTTTATAATGAAATAAAACTACTTTGCACAGATTTACTGTCTTTCTTTAGTTTCAGACAACCTTATACATGGGTTCAAAAATGTAATTATTATAGAAAAAAATCTATGAAAAGTAATTTTATTTAATACATGTAAAACAAACAAAAGAAATTAGCATTAATCTCTAATAAACAATTATACAACAACAACTTATTCATATATTAAATAACTTAAGTCAATATTCATTCTTATAATAAAGCTGCGTAATAAAAATATCTCATAATAAAAGCTCAGAATATCACCACAATTAAGTTTTAGCTGCCATTTTCAACCTTCTAGAAATTTCTCTAAGTCAGTAGGATCATTATCTAACTGTATCTGTTCTAATGTTACTTTGGGGGCTGCTGAAGGAGCTGAAATAAGAAACCATATTTTTTTAAAGATATTTATGAATGGATGGAATGTGAGATTTGTGGGTTCCAATTGGAGGAATGGTTGTAATTAAATTATTGTCAGTAGGGGACTGACCCTATTGTCAGTAAGGCTCTGGTATATAAAGCTCTTATGTTCTGCTTCTCAACATACAATGTTTCAAAAATTGAGAGAAGAAAGAGAAAGTCATAAGTCATAAGCTTGATTTCCACTGCAGGCAGTACAGGTTGAACTCCCAAGAGTAAGCTGCAAATTTGTATTTCCATCAATAAATATTCAGATGAGAAGGACCAAGCAGAAAATGTTGAAATGACCTCACACATTTCTTAAAAATTACAAAACTTTTCATTTACAGCAGGAATATACGGCAGGAACCTATTTTACTTAAAGTTTAAAATTATTGTTATTTCCTCACTCTGTTAAGATACAGCGTGAAGTTGAGTTAACAATCAATATCATAAATTCATGTTGAAAATAGACCGTTGAGAGTTGATGATGATGTTGAGAGTAGACCACTAGGTTCTCTCTGCGTACCTCAAATGCAGTATATGACATGAAAATACTAAAATTACAAACTCACTGGATGGGACATTTCCACTTATTAGATATTTTGCAATGTCAGTTTGGAATGCAATTGCACTGTGTTCTCTTTTAGTTTGCAAGTCAGCAAGTTCCTTCCTTTCCCTCTCATTATTTCTATCAAGGTTTTCTTTGGCTAGTTGATTTCGTATTTCTTCCAGTCCAACTGAAATATTATAATTATTTGTAATTGTGTAAGTTTAAGCTATTCATAAAAAATAAAAAATGAATGACAGTTGGATACAGACCAAAGTTTCCGTATCAATATAATAGAAACAATACTATATGATATTCAAATAAGATAACATACCCATTTTCTTTTCTTTATACAATGTAAGGTGGTAATGATGATCCAGTTTCCATTTTTCCATGTTGCTTCTCTCAACTATGTCTTCAAATTTAACTAATTGGTCCTCTACATCAGCCATTAAGGCTTGTACATTCTTGAGACTATCTATACATTGTGCTACCGAAACAGTTAGGTTTGGTAAGTACGCTAAATTCTGTGCCAGCATCGTTGCACTATGTAAGCGCGCTTTGGTCCTTTCATGTATATCGATAATTAATTTATCAACTTCTTCAGCAGCTTTTGCATTTTTGTCAGCATTTTCATGTAATTCTGCCCATTGCTCTTGATATTTTTCTAATAATCCACCACCAGCTCCGTAGTTAACTTTGTTTTCGTTAGTTACTTTTTGTTTTTCTTTAAATATATTCTTAACTTTTTGTACTTCTTGTAAAGTTTGTCGTAAATTATTATTTGAAATTAACCCGTCTTGAACAACTGATATAAATTCTTTTAAATTACCCAACATTATTTTATTATAATTAATTCATAAATGAAAAGTCAACAAAACTACAAACTAAAAAAAATAACATATGATGATCTGTCATAGAACTGTCAATTGTCATTGTAAATGTAAAGTCGTGCTCTTGCAGTTGAACGCCATATTAGAAAGAACAGAACAGATCTCACACTTCTCCTAAAATTTTTATTTTAAACAAAAAATACGTCTTATCTAAAACCTGCGTGTAAAGCTGAAATTTTGCTGTGCGATATAAGGTTGGACATGTGATGAGCTCAAAAAAATTTTTTTAATATAAAGTATTTTCTTAATATCTCTAGAATATGTTAGTAAAATTATTTTTAAAAAATTGACGTCATTTTAAATATACACTAGGTAGAGGCACAACTTTTATTATTTTTATGGCAAAAAACAAAAAAAAACGCTAAATTCTCGATTTTTTCAAATGTCTACCAAAAGTCCAATCGTCGGTATATTCATTTGATAATATTTCATTCCGTGTATTAAGACTCACAATTTCAACACACCACACAACTCACAAAACGCCGTTTACTTTTTTCTTTCTGACAAGCCAATCAACCGAAATCGTGGAGGAAGTGCGAGCCCATTTTTTTAAGGCAGAGTTTTCAGAACAGATACTTATGTTCTACATCATATTTCTAACTATAAATTTACATTGATACATTCAAAATATGTTAATAAATGATAATAAACTTAATAAAGCTCTATTAACTGGTTAAAAGTTTAAAAGAATAATCTAAAAAATGCCTAAAAAACAGGCTGTCACATAGGATGACCCCCTATAGTGGCAGACTCAACGCTGCGCTTTGCCTCAACACCAGAGCGAAGAAATGGAAATATAAATTTAAATAAATATTTTATCTCTTCGAGTGGAGATTGAATCCACAACTAGTCGGTTTTACAGTCACACTTTGTGCCTCTGCGCCACGACTGGCTTCCTAATTATATAGGTCACCACCATTCTATCACCACCACTTTAAATGAAACCACAGTTTTAACTACTCTATAAAAGCCTAATACATACCTTTTCACCGTTAAAAATATGATTGACTCATGTTAAGTGACTGAAGTACTGTCCAGGGAACAGACCAATATGTAGTCTTTACTAGAATAAGGTTCGTCGGTTTTCATTTTGAGGTAACCGCTCTAAACTTGGAGTAGAATCATCGCGTACGAAGCTGGAAGTTTTAAGTTCTATCGATCACAGGGGAATAAGAAAAGTGCTTCCAAAATATTAGACTACTGTGAAACAGGAAATGGAAATGTTGAAGTATGCTCTGCCACTATATTTAAGAATTATATGAGACCTGCTTGTCTGCAACAGAAATATATGGTAAGTCTGTCAAGAAGTCAGTCTACATCGGTCCATTTAGATACCACCAATTGATCCGAGGCCTACAGTTCTAGGGTAGACCATTTAAGTAATTATTTCTTATTTACATAAATTCGTATATTTCTATGCTTTGAATAATTAATTAAAGGAATAAGAAATAAAACGGTTTTTTTCGACCAATTCATAAAATTGCAAATATTTTGGAAGCTAGAACTCCGAAAGTTGTACCCTTTGCAAGATGACGTCACATATAAGAAAACAAACTGGAATAATAGCATGAATAATATTCACGGAGTGAATAGAAGAGAAAGGTAAATGTGTTCTGTGAGAAAGACCAAGAAAGTTTTTGACATCATTATATTAAACAATTTTGTTACTAAATTTACAATTTTATTCCTTTTGTAGCATAACATATTCTTCATAATGGCTATTGATTTAACGTCATTAAATCATTTAAATATTTAAATATCTTCGTTTCTACTGCAAAATGTTTGTTTGTAAAAATATTGCTATTTTCTATTTTAAGAAGTTACATTAGATTTAAAAGACTGTTCTTATTTTTTTTTAATTAGTTCATCAGGAAAAAATATTTAAAGCCGTTTCTATTCACCTCATTAATTAAATATAATTTTAAAGAACGAGATGATCGTAATTATATGTTATATGAATATGTATTGTATATACGAATCATATTTTATTTCATTCTTGAGGAGTATCCAATTCCAGTCTTTATGCAATTAGACCTAGTATAATTGTTCCTAGCATTAGACAGTAACAGAGGACAGTTGTTAAATCAATCAAGTATGTAAGCACAGCGTACATTCTATATACTATAATCTATAACTATGTATGTAAATGTGTTCTGTGGTTCTGTCATTGTGTATTAAATTACAATATCAGCGAGAAAACAACATTTGAATCTTAAAACGACCGTTTTTAGCGCTTATGTTTGTTTATTGTATTTATTTTATTGCTTTGATATTCGAAATATAAAATGAGTGCTGAAAAATTAAGTACTGATGAAGTTCCACAAAAATTCGCCGAATGGCTGCTAGCTATGGGTTGTCCGGTAGAAAAAGTTCCCTCCAGTGAGAAAATGAAACAGTAGGTTTTAAATTAACTTCTATAATTTAAATGCATTTATTTTTTGATTGTGATATATTCATATAAATCTTTTTTTATTTATAGAATGTGTAGAGGCCAATATTATATGGTTTGGCGTAGTCTTATGGAACATGTACAAGCAAAAGATGCAATACGTAAAAAAAGATTACAAGTTTTTTATGATGATGTACAGTTATGTAAGGAAAAGAATGCTTTTAAGGAGGTTTGATATAGCAAATAAATTGTAGTACTTTAATAAGCAGTTTCATAAATAACTAATTTTTTTATTTATTTAATAAGAAGCCACCATAATATACAGTGAATTTACTTAACTGAGTATAGAACGCTTTATTGTACTATTTATAGTATTGTGTGTTAAGTGGTGGAGCTCAACGCCGCGCCTTGCCTCAACCCCAGGGCGAAGAAATGAAAACATAAATTGAAATAAATATTTTATTTTCTCAAATAGAGGTCAAACCCACAACCAGTTCTGTTTACAGTCACACTTTGTGCCCCTGCCCCCATGACTGACCTATTTTTTTTATTTAATTATATTAAAAGTAAAACCAATAATATAAAAAAAATCCATTTGCTAACAGTATAAGGGTTAAAAGTTAAGTATTAATAGATAGAAACAAGGTTTAAAACAAACTACATAAAATATAGAAACTAATAAAATAAAAAAAATATATAAGTAGGTATAATGAATAAAAAAAAATAAAGTGAAACACATTTTTTTAAAGTGTAATTCCAAACCTATGAAAGAAATATTTAGAAAACATATAAAAATTTGAATGTAGCGGGACTTGCTGGAACCGACCAGTCAGTAAAACTTGTCGGTCTCTAGTCTCACTGGCTGGTCGGTTTCCAGCCATGTTCAAATTTTTAAATGCTTTTCTAGACCACTTTAAAACATCTAGGTCCTCTTTATCTCTTACAATGGGATTATATAATTATAAAATTCTTTAATTTTAATTAAAGTTATATTGAGACCTAAATTAGTTTGAGGAGTCTAACTTCAGTCTTTTAGAGTTATAGTTAAAAGGAATTAACAGATTAATCTGCTCTGTAGTGGTGAATAAACCCACAATCACTGCATGATTGCTTTAAATAAGCAAAAAATGTTAATGTTTATATGTTTTACTATATACAAAACATGCTGACAAATAATTTGCTACAGCATGTATTCATTATTTTTCTATCAAAGCAATAATATTTAAAACTACCTCAGTTTATATTTTATATTATTTTCCCCCTAGTGTAACTCAAAAATTGTTGTACCTGAACCTGTACAATTATGGAAACAACAAATGGATCTTAAGGAGAGACTAACAGATGCTGAAAATAGAGTAGAGCAGGCACAAAAAAATCTAAACGAGTTAATGAATAAAATTTCTTCTAAAGGTATGATTAGATGTAATTTGTTTTGACGGTGTGACTTTTATGATTTTTTTTTAATAGGACTCATTTATATAATTGGTTTTATGCATATTAATATTATTGGTTTTACTTTTTATATAATAAAATAAAAAAAAATTGCTCAGTTGTGGAGCAGGGGCACTAAGTGTGACTGTAAACAGGACTGGTTATAGGTTCAACCCCTACTTGAGGAAATAAAATATTTATTGCAATATTAATAAATTTTTATTAAGTTATGTGTGCTGGAATCCTGGTAGACTGTTTTGAGAGCTTACTAAAATGATATAGTACATAAATGCTTTCCATTTTTCTCAACATATTTTATATTTTTTATTTTTATATTTTTTCTCTCAACATATTGTAGAATTGTCTAGTACTGCAAATGTTATTATTATGTAAAAATTATTATATTATTTCTTTTTACTTTCTTCAGCTTACAAGTCTTTTAAGAACACTTAGGTAAGGGCTGCTTTTACTCTCCAATTTCTGTAATACTTTGCGCTGAGTTGTCACTCAATGACAACCCTTTATCTTATCCCACCGGGGCAGTGGGGATTTGTAACAATTGCCGCAATTGCTTTCTTTATATTTAAGAGCCATTATTCCAAAATTTAACTTTATTTAGTAATTCTTATATTTTTTATTTGTCATTACATAGAAAGTCAACGTAAATCCTCACGACGGCGTATCGAAGATTTACAACGGCGTGTTTGGCTACTGAGACAAGTCTCAAATGAATTAACAGCTAAAAAAATTAATCTGATGGAAACAAAAACTATTGCAGAATCATTGTGTAATGTTGATTGCGTTCAGGATTTAGAGGTATGGTGAAAGTTAATCTAGTTAGTTATCTAACATAATAGTAATCATAAAATCTTCATATTAATTATTAAACCCAGTTAACAATTAATATCTCTTATTTAGTTTTTGACCTCAGTTGTGGTACAGGAGTACAAGACTTATCCTTTACAGCCAAATGGCTGTAGAGGATTACCACTATCACCATCACCACATGGATAATGAAATACTCTCTTACTAATAGCATTTTAATGTCAAAACAAAGGAAGTTACAGTGTACAGATTGTATTTCTACATATAAGTATGACCTTTAATTTCAGAGTAAAATAGAAAAATGTCTAACTTCTATGCAGCAAAAGCAATCAGCCATACCATTGTTGAATCCTGTTGCAAGTTCTTCTATAGTGTCTACATGTGAAAATGAAAATTTCAATGATAAAGGTAATTTTTTTTCAGCTTTATACAGTGTCTCGCACAAAGCAGGCGGTGGGAACCTAGCGTTAAAACACTTTGTTCCTCATTTTCCACCGAATTCTGGATGCACTATGTGTTGCTCAACGCTACGCTTCGCCTCGACACCAGAGCAAAGGAATGAAAATATCAAATATTTAATTTCCTTGAGTGGGGGTCGAACCCGCAACCAGTCGTTTTTATAGTCCACATATTTGTACATTTTGTTTTGTATTCAAAGATGTAATGCACGTCTTATTATTATTATTTTAAAGACAATATACAGATTGTTTTTGTCATGATCACTTTAAATGAAACCACAGTTTTAAGTACTCTATAACGATCTAATATAATTAAAACAAAAGAGATTTTGCCAAAAATGAGAAAATGATTTCAAACAAAATAATTAATAAAACTATCGTTGTAAAAGAATTAAGAATGAGGCGCACAGACACAAACGGTTACTCATTCACGAAATCGATTCGTAGTTATTGGAGGTGGAAGTCGAGGTTTTTTCGATCATGAAGTTAATGCTGTTAGCACTTTTGGCGACACCAGTTGGGTAGGGAAGAGGGTAATCTGTCCATGAATAAAAGCAAGCAATACCTGGCTGCCTGTGAGTGAGTCGACAGCGGGAAGGGCGCTCCCTTCGGCTACACTTTTATATACACATTTATATAATACACTTATATTATTAACAGTACATAATAATACCGCACGCTATTTTTACTAACTCTTATAATTTTTCTTTTATTTACATGTATATAAATAGAAGATAACATAACATCTCTAGTGAAATGCCGAGGCGATGCTCTATGGTCACATTTATATGTTAAAAGGAGTGCTTTAGTCACACAACTAGCACAAATTAACACTAAAAATACAAATAATATAGTGCATAACAGGTAAAATTTATTTATATCTATTACAAATTGGGACTGATGTGGCGTAGCAGTGGTATTTGCAATAAAAAAAATTTAAATTATCGAGATTTCAAAGTGGGGAATCTCATTTTTTTCGCGTTTTGACTTTGTACTAGAGGCAGGACATGAAAATACTTTATTAGTTCATTCACCAAATGAGAATGGAACCTACAACAGCTGCCTTTACAATTGCATGGTTTTGCCAATGACCTTTACTTTCATCAGTTTGCCTACCAAATAACAATCACACTGTATTTACATATATGTTTTAGAAAAACGCCTCAATCAGTTCTGGCGCATATTGCAGGGTTGCATTGCAATATAGCTCTTGAAGTTATGAAGAATAAGCTCTTATTGAAACAAACAAAGGATAAAGTTGCTGAATCTGTTGAAGAAATTAGTGTAACTATAATTTATACTCATTTTAATCATTTATATTATATAATAGAAATTATAATTTATACAGAGAAATATTTTGAAATGTATACAAAATTTTGAATGCAGATTTTGATGTTGACTTGAACCTGGGGCTGTTGGAAACCGTCTAGACATTCTGACCCCTAAGCCTCCCTTCTTATCGGAATTTATCTTATCTTAGCCTTAATTCTTATACATTTGTCACAACTTATATATGTTATTAACATCTCTGTAGGTATATTTACAAATTTATGCTACCCAAGGATTATTGCTAAGAATTATCGTCTGGCAAGGGAAAATGCTGTTTATTAAATATTAACAAGGTTTATTGTATTGTAAGAGAAACTCGCGTAGGAAAATGTTATAGTTAAAATTTTAAATATATTTTCATTTTTTTAATACATTGTTGAGGGCAGTGCCCTGTGCCTACTTGGGTAGGGAATACCGCCTTTCCTGAATTGTAGAAATAAAAGAATGGACTGAATAATAATATATTCAAATAAAGTAAGCCCGACAATGGTAAAGACTGCGTGGAATTAAAGTTATAATGGTTGGAATGGAAGTGAAGACGTACGCCCGGTCGCTCCGGCCGACCCCGCTCCCCCCGCCGTCGCTTGTCGCTACGCCCCGCTCTAAAGACGCGTGCATTCTGCATTTCTGTTGTTCATTTTAATATGTCAAATGATATTTAACTGTACTTTACAGACATACATTACTAGTGAGTCCTCTGAACTGTTAGTATTAAGATCTGAAAAAGCAAGCACTGAGGCCAGAGTGAAATCACTAAAGACTCTATATAAAGAATTAACTTCAAAATCTGGCATATTTCATATTAGTGTTGATGATGAAAATGAAAATCAAGCGACACCACAGAAAATTGCCAGTATTGATAAATGTATTGTAAGTAATATGTATTTTTTATTGTATCTATTAATAACACAAGTGTGTGTTTGTCCACTTCAAGTCTAAATACTTTTTTTCAGATTCACGCTGTATACCTAACTCCAGGTTCCCTCTGCCTATCCTGCGGGTGTTAAGACACTCCCGTCCTCCACTTTCCACCAAATTTTGGAGGCATTGCGTGTTGAGTGGCGGTACTGAACGCCACGCCTTGCCTGACCACCAGAGTGAAGAAATGAAAATATAAATTATAATAAATATTTCATTTCCTCGACTGGGCATTTAACTCACAACCAATCGCGTTTACTATACATTGTACAAACGTTTGTTGGTGAATCAAGCACAGTAGAGATCTTTATCTCTATTGAGCTTGATTCACCAATATATAGTCCCCTATTTTTTTTAGCTTTCCGTATTTCGCAGTTGAGTGGTAGACCTAAAATCCCCGAAGTGGGACCCAACCCATATAATTGTTTCGATTAATCAACCCATATAATTCAACCCATTTAATTGTTTCGATTAAAATTAAACACGCCTCTGCGCCACAAATTTGGATATAATAGTAACAATTTTAAATCTTTCAGGAAAACACTAGGGACGAGTTGAAAATATTAATAACATCCCTAGCGACTACTGAAAGGAAAATATATAATATAAAAGAGTATTTGGTCACTGTGTTCAGTGCGTTTAATACAAATTCTAATGTAAATGACTACGAAAGATATAAAGGTATATATTTGATATTAGTTCCAATTATATTCTTTTTATGTAGTATGATGTATTTAATTTAATGAGAATAGGCTGAAATTATATGCTAACCCAACCTAACCCTGTGACTTTATTTTCCTTATCTTCCTAAATCTTTAAATATTACTGAGGAAGTTGAAACTTAATTTGTTATTTTATTTTAGGTATTCAACTAGATTTTCCAAAAGAGCCAATTTCAATGCTACGTCAGTATTATGCGGATAAATGTGAGAAGAACAAAAATAATGGCAATATAAGTCTTGATTTGGATGATTCCGAAGCATCGTTTAGTGAATTATCAGGTAATTTAATATTTCGCCGAATTCTTGAGGCATTGCGTGATATATGGCGGAACGTAACACCGTACTTTGCCTTGTTACCAAAGCCAAGAAAATGACTCTTGATCATATTTAAAAGGTGAAAATACTCTTTGAATAATAATTAATTTTATATTTTTAGATTCAGGCTTCAGATTTATAGATGAACTAAGAATATATTTGAAGAAATTCAATTTAGAGAAGAACAGGAAGCTTGTATTAGATAGGTGTGTTTGGTTTAAATTTTATATAAATTATTTCAAACAAAAGAGTGGCATTGAGTTGAGAGACGAGTGAAAAAAATTTTGATATCATCAATGCCTTCAATGGGGATCAAACTTACAACCGCATGTATAGTCAAACTTCCGGCTGCGGCATAATAGCGTAATATAATTTTGTAATTATACAGTATTAATGCCATTAATTATTTCAGCGGTGAAAAAATATGGGTAACTGAAACATTACAATCTATTATGTCTAGTTTGAATACTTCATGGTTAAATAGTGATATATCACCACCGTTTTGTCCATCTGTCCGTCTCTCACATAGTTTACGAGATATATTGAATAAATTACAAGATAAAGATGTATTAACCAATATTCTCAAAACATTAAGTGTAGAAAATAAACCCAGCATTAATACAGGTATGTGTTTTTGTGTATTAAAATTCATTATTGTATTATATTAAATATTTTTTTATTTAGCTAGTGTTAAGATACTCCATATTCCACTTTCTGAATAGTTTCGAAACATTGCATATTTGGTGGTGGAACTCAATGTAATGCTTCAAGGCATCCTTCAATCTGTTAACACAGCCTTACTAAGCTAGGCTTGGAAGAAATAAACAAATGGAAGACCGAGAACAAGAACTTCTTCCGCCTACACCGATTATTTCGTTTAATTGAGTTTCTACTGTCCTAAATTTTTAAACTCGTCGTCCCGAATCAGATTCATGCTGTATCCCGCACACAGCAGGTCAGAGGGAACCTAGTACGAGTATTATTAAGACACCCCGTTCCCATTTTCCGCCGAATTCTGGAGGCATTGAGTATTGAGTGGTGGAACTTAACGCCGGGCTTTGCCCCGACACCAGAGCGAAAATATGAAAATATAAATAAATATTTCATTTCCTAGAGTAGGTATCGAACCAAGAACTAGTCGCTTTTCCAGCTGTGCTCCTAACTCATATTTGTGCCCCTGTGCCACGACTGATCCCAAGCTGGTCGTTCCGAACCTTTATGATAATCTGGGTTTAAAATAGTTTCTTTTTTCACTTGCAAGGCGTTTTTTTTGTATGCTAAAAATACAAATATTTTTTCTTTCTTTACAGATATAACAACCAAAGTAGAATACGAAGCTGAAATATGTGACAAATTAAAGAAACAAATGTCAGAAAATTTATTGTTACTACAAAAAGTTAGTAAAACTTTAGACTTGTCTTACGAAAATATACAGTTTTGGTCCAAAGATGTAATGAAGAAATATATATCGGATAACAGAATAGTTCAAGGCAAAACTTACAGAGATTATGAGGC
>DWGR01001945.1:0-14739 GCA_018247715.1 Heliconius burneyi
AGAAATGGAAATATAAAGATAAACAAATATTTCGCTTCCTCGAGTGGGTACCGAACCCAAACCGTCGCGTCACAGTCACACCCTTGTGCCGCTGCGCATCGACAGCCTCAAAGAGAAAACTGCATGCTTTCAAACGTACAATTGGTAAATATATAACAAAGTACACGTCAAAAGAATGTTTTAAGCATTTGTAACATATATGCTCGTAGATTTATTTCAAAAGACCAAACCAAAGAATTCAAAAATTCAACGATTTGAAGATCAAATCGTCGTTTTCGTCAGTGTGTTGAAGTGGCTGGAAAATGGCTGTGCCTATAGCGAAAAACAAAACAGGTGATCTAGCTGATAAGGCTAACTATTGACCAATCTCTCTGGCTACAGTTATCTCAAAGGTGTTGGACAACATGCTCAATACCCAACTAAATAATACATGGATCAATAAGTCCCGAGACTAACTCAGAGATGGCGCTCGTAGTAAACCAGTGACCACGTCTTTCTAGAGTACTAACCTTTGCTTGAAACGTGTCAAAATTTTAAGTCGATCGGACCAGAAACAGCTGAGTTATCGAGGTTAGAGTAAAGTCGTTTTGTAGTTAACATATGGAAAAAACCGAGTTTCGTGTTCTGATAAAACATTATTTTTTAATTGGTAAAAACACCGTGCAAGCGAAACAATGGATTGAAAAATGTTACCCGGACTCTTGTCCATCAAAAGCAACGATATGTCGTGTGTATTTACTATCCTTCATGAAAAATTGAGTATGAAAAAGGTTTTTCCGAGTGGGTGCCGCGATTGCTTTCGATGGAACAAAAACAGCAACGAGTCGATGATTCAGAAAGCTGTTTATCGCTATTTACTCGCAACAAAAAAAATTTCTTGCGTTGTTACGTGACCATGGACGAAACATCACTACACTCCAGAGTCGAAGCGGCAGTCATCTGAGTGGCAACGTCCGAAAATGCAGCACTCAGCTGGCAAAGTCATGGCGTCGGGTTTTTGGGATACGCATGGCGTGATTTTCATTGACTACCTCGAAAAACGTAAATCTATAAACAGTGATTATTATATTGACTTACTGGTGCATTCGAAGGAGGAAATCGCAAAAAAACGACCGCACATGCAGAGAAAAAAATCCTTTTTCACCAAGACAATGCACCCTGCCACAAATCGATGAAAACAATGGCAAAATTGAACGAATTGGGTTTTGATCTGCTTCCCCACTCCCCATACTCACCAGATTTAGCCCTCAGTGACTACTGGCTCTTTGCTGATCTTAAAAAAATGCTTCAGGGAAAAAGATTTGGCTCAAATGAGGAGGTTATAGCTGAAACTGAAAGTTATTTTGAAGCGAAAGATATTTTGTTTTATAAACATGGTATTGAAAAATTGGAAAAGCGTTGGAACCATTGTATCATCCTAAAACTGATTATATTGACGAATAAAAAAATATTTTGCAAAAAAAATATGTTAATTTCATTGTTAGTCTCGGGACTTATTGATCCATGTGTTAAATATATCAACTTACACGACAACCAATTTGGATTTCGAGCTGGATTATCTAAGGAAAGTGCTGTTTTTGGGTCTTAAGCATGCTGTCACATACTATACGAAGAGAAAAACTCCAATTTATGCCTGTTTTTTAGATCTTTCCAAGGCTTTTGACTTGGTTTCGTACGATGTGTTGTGGGGGAAGATGGAAAAAACCAAAATGCCGTCCAAGCTTATATATATAAGCTTATATATAACATTTTTAAGTACTGGTATAAGAACCAAGTTAACCATGTTCGGTGGGAAAGAGTTTTATCACCCCGCACTCCAACCCATACGGTTGGAGTGCGGGGTAAGACAGGCAGGCTTAAGTTCACTAACTCTCTTTAATTCCTTTTAATTCATCTCTTGTACATGAACGAGTTCCTTGGCGAGCTCGGCAGTGCTTGGCTGGGTTGTTATTTGGAAGGTATATTAAATGAAACTGTTTTAATTGGCTTAATCGTGTATATTTTTAATGATTACATTTTTAGAAACGAGTACATAGTCCGTGCATGCAGTACATAGTCTGTGGTCATGGGGAGACTATTGCAAAGTGTACGAAACGTTATATTGAGTGTTTCAAATAACATTAAAAGAAAAATGGCAATCTATTAGAATCAGAAAAAAGTATTTAAATTTAAATTTTATTAGTCATTCCACAGCAAACGATATATATCCATTACACCCACCACTCTCACTCGCACCCAGTCTCAAAACACCACTTTAAAAAACATAATCTTCCTACAACCATCTTTCTACTAAGAAAAAATAAATGACACGCTATTTTTCTCTAATATTCCTCATTTTCATTTGCAACTCGAATCGTCTGTTTGTCCGCACTCCCTTTATCACCGTCCTGTTTTCCTTTCTATCGACATTACGTTTCTCAGTGAACGATTTCTCCCTCATAATTGTTTGTTTCGCCAGATTTCTCCGTATATTTGTTGTCCCAGCCAACGAGGGCAAAGTTGCTTGACGTTTTAGTGCTTTAGGCTTGGTAGGTTTAACGTCAGTATTTTTTGGAAAGCTGAACGGGTTTACATCCATATTTAATTTGAAGCCAAATCTGGAATATCCTGGTATAGGTTCCGATTTCTTAGGAATTTCACATTTCTTTGGTTGTTCTGGTTGTGCTGATTGGGTTTCTGAAACAACATTTACATGTGTAATAATAGGTAAAGTCTACGTGGCCATATCAAAACACGAGGAACTTAAATATTAAGGAATGGATTACATTTAAAGTATTTTTTCATGTTCTGGGTGGCCCACTACCTAAATATACGAGTTGTTAAAAAGAAAGTAAAAAAAACTGTATTAATATCTTAATTGGAGTGTTAAATGGTCTGTTTTCCAGACCAGGAAAACATAGCCAATATATTGTGACATGTCTGTGAACTCCTTGAGCCTCCAATCACCGTGTACTCTAGTGCTAATGCCTATGCGTTAAACGTTTGCCCTAATTTTGAACAACCTTTAGAACGTCTGGCAGGAGTGAAGGCTCGCGTAACGGGTCTGGTAATAATACATATACATTTTTTAAGTCATTATTTAAACATATTTAAAAACGAGCATTTCTACTTTATTGTAGCTGGACTTTTAAATGAGAGAGAATTATATCGTCTTAACTACATATTAGACTATTAATCCTATTTAAATAATATTTAATAAGATAATATATGTAAGTAATTCAATATATATGTCATTAACTTGTAATCAGTTTTTATCATAAAAGTAAAAGAAGAGCCGAAGTAACACGGCACACGAATGTATGTCGGTTGAGGATTCGATCCTCACCACAGGGAGACATTATTTTCATTTCCTCCTTTGGAAATAAAACAAACAGCGGCGTTGAGCTCCGCCACATAACATCCAATGTCCAGAAATTGAATGTTGCTTGGGGACCTAAGTGCGTTAACAATAAGCTCCCTCCGTCTATTCCGCTATATGCAAGAAGTCTGTGATGAAAAAAAAAACGTGTATTAAACGGAAACCTACCCAAGTCATATCTTATTTATCGTCAGTAAAATATTTATTTTACACTGAAATATAGATAACTCTCTAGATACACGTGAGTCACTGTTATCAAAAAATGATTAATACCGATAGCAACGTAACAGCTGGTGCTTTAAAATCAACACTTGTACAAATATCTAATCAGATATTGATATATTGTCTTAATAAACTTTATTTTATATTATTTTTTAAAGGGAAATATGTGTTTTTTATAATGGTTAGGTAGAATTTCAATTTATTATTCATACGTTTTTTAACTGTATTACTAAGGCGGTGGTCAATTATAATGATTATATATTCGTGTAAAGCAGAGGTTCCAACCTTTTCTTGACCAGGGACCACTTTTATATCAATATTGCTAGCAGGGACCACTATGTAGGTATAATAAATATAAACAGTCACAATCAAACGTGAATTTTAACGCCGGCCCACTAAAATTGAAATTGTTCGCGGACCACTGGTTGGGAACCACTGATGTATAGTGATAATAATATTGTAGTGACAAAAAAATAATAAAAGAAATAATTACTCTAAAATACCATTAAAAACGAAAAATGGGAGGACTCATCGTTGAATTTTATAATTAATTAATAATAATAATTCAGCGTATAAATAAAATACTTTGTGACTTAGTTTAACATTAATATCTTTTTATAATTTATATTATAACAGGAAATTATAAAATAGGATTTTTGTGACAGATAAGATGAAAGATATTATATATTTTTATCATTTTTTTTAATGGATTTATTGCTGTTGACCTGGACTGGCCTTGACAGCGTCACCGGGCGGGGAGGGGCGGGAGTAGCTCGCCCCTGAAGAAAAAAGTACGAGCTTTGATGGACGCTCGTGAAGGGGAATGCCCTGCGTACGCTGATCAGGGAGGTTTTGACCATTGGGCCCCGTCGCGCCGAGGCGCGGGCGTGCCGTAAGATAGGACTGGATTCGCGGCCTCTTACGGCGATGGAGTGTGTCGTGAAACTGAGGGGTGAATCCTACCTATGTATTGGGCGTTTGCGACAGTAATTGGATCGTCGGGATCCAGAAAGACGCTGCGAGTCCATCGAAGAAGCGGGTGTGGGTGAAGAGCGTACTTACACGCTTCGACAATGAGTGGGTTGGAGTGGGAATCTGCACGCTCGTAGTAGCGCTTGTCTAGACGCTTGCAGAATTCTTTTAACGACTCTAATTCGAAATCTTTGTGTAGTTCAACTTTGCGTACGTACCATGGGCATCCGGATGCCATGCGGAGGAATTTATTTTGGACCCTCTGAAGGAGGTCTATCTTGGTGTGTGGTATGTGGTATATTTTTATCATGCAGCTTCTATTATATAGTTCTACTTTCCCAAAAGTCGGCGAACAACCGTAATATTAGCCATATTAAAAACTTTAATGAATAACTAATGTTCATTTATAAAAAAAGAGTTAGAATTGGGAAAAAAGAAATGGGTAAACTGCTTATGATGAAATTAGTAAAAAATTAAATTTAATATTCTCATATTATTACTACAAAATAATTTAAGAGCATATACTTAGTAAAAGAAAATATACACTTAAGTAATTTATAAAATATTTAAAAAAAAAAAATTTTTAGAACTTTTAAACAAACCGAAATAAAGTTATACTGTTATTAGTTATACAGACTATTTAGCACTGATAAAAGATAAGACTAGGGCTTATGACGTAGCGTCATTATGAGGCAATAATATGTAATGTAATAATTTAAAAAACACGCTACCTATAATCAATTAGAGTATTATAAATGTATCTTATAAAGATAATATTACTATTGTGTGTGATTATCTAAAGTATACGACGTCCAATCTAATTAATTATAGTTCAATGTAAATAATAAATATATCTATTGTCAGCGAACTCCTGTAAAAGAAAGTGTAGGTGGAAAAGATTATAAAAGCATTAGCCACCATATCCTGGCAGGAGTCCCACAAAGTAGCAAGCTCTCTCCCAATCTCTACGCCATTTACACAGATGATTTACCTGTCCACCGGGACACCAAGCTGGCGTTGTACGCTGATGATATTGCGTTCCTGGACAAGTCTTTAAATCCGAAGCACTTTGCCGTCAAGATCTAGAGAGCCCGCAATCTGCTGCCGGACTGGCTGGCAAAGTGGAGACTTATAATTAAGGTGGCGAAAGCCCAAGCCATCCCGTTTGGGGGCCACAGGACACACCCGCCCTGTGGGGCGCCTATAACCTACCCACTGGTTCTCTTAGGCGAGGAAGTCAGTTGGTTCAAAAACGTCACCTACCTAGTCATCGATAGGCGACTGTCGATGACGGCCCAGATCAAAAAAATAAAATTAAAAAAAACAATACCTTTAGGACTACTTTTGTCCAAGACATTAATAGGCGCTGTGGGTGTTAACAGCTGACGGGCCCTTTTGGCCTTTCTTTCTCGACATTCATCAAGGGACTCCATCTTTTCAAACCGTTTCTGATGAAGGGCAGCAAAATTGGGTAACTTTGTACGTGACACCTTGGTCTTAGAAGGAGTTCCGATCTTCTTGGACGGTGTCCCTGGATCTTGGAGACAAGCTGGTAGAATGATAAGAAAAGAAGTGTTAAAAGTTTGGATTGTTATTTTGATATATAATTATATAATATATTTATTTTTGTTTCTCTTTAAAAAAAAACCACATTTTTGTCCTTTTTCACACCTATGTAGGCAGAGACAATCTAGTATCAAGAGACTACGTTACCGCCACTACATGCTTTACAAGAGCGGGGAATGAAAATTAATTTAATATTATAATTTTTTTGAAGTTGTATCCCTCATACAGCAAGGTAGCTAGAGGGGGCTTAGAGGTAAGACACTCTGCTATTGAGAGACGGAACTTAACGCCGCGCTTTGCCTCGACACCAGAGCAAAAAAGCGAAAATATTAAGTGTTTCATTTCCTCAAGTTTGAATCGAACAAATAACCGGTTGCGCTTACAGTCACAGTTTTTATTATTTATATATTTGGTGTGTATGCTTGTGCCCCTGCACCATGACTGGCCAAGTGGGGATTGAACCCACAATTATGATGTTGACAGTCTGATGTTCTAATTGACTTAATAAAAATATTGGAAAGCAAATTGTCTTAATAACATTTTCTTACCACCCATACTCCATTATAAACGAAAATTACATGAATCAACAAAGTAATGATCACAACTAAAGACAAACAACATTTTTTTATAAATATCTTTTCGAATTATTTTTTTTAAATTTTTGATTAATATGTTTAAGCATTTTTAAATATAGCAATCAGTATCATTCAGTCAATTTACCTGTAGCACTACTAGTGCGAGGTCTGGACAGACGCTCCACCGAGTGCTGCTGATCCTCCGTAAGACGCTTCCTTTTACTCCTGACTTCATCTGCCTCACTCTGCGTATAGGAGCGCTTGCGGGCCGGACGTTTTATTTCGGATTCTGAAAATAAATTAAATACCTTATAAATATTTAAAAAAATATATTACATAGTATATGGTACATCATCTTAAGTACTCCATTCTCCCCACACCACCCAATTTCTGAGACATTGTGAGTTGAGAAATATAATTAATTATTCATTCCCCTGAGTGCAAATCAAACCCATAATTGTCACATTTATAGACAGACATTGTCCCACTTCACCATAATGACCTAATATAATAAAAAAAGAAAAACTATAATATTTAAGAAGGAAATGCCCAAAATTTAAGCATAATATTAAAAGAAAACAAAATATAAACTTACCACTATCATCAAAAACGAAGCTCTTATTAGAACCCTTCAAATTGGACTTTATCACTTTACCCTTCATTTGAGTGACAACAGCAATATTATTAACTGGACTACAAAACATTACTTTAGTTGTTCTAGAAGGTATTTCTATTAAAGAAGAACTCTTTTCAATTGACCGAGTTATGTTCATAATATTTTTAGATACATTCTTAGACAGAGGGAACGGAGTATGACCTGGGGATGGTAAAGATTGACGTCTTTTTTCATTTAATTCTAGAATTGAATCAGTATCTTTAGTGAAAGTGCCTTCTCTTCTGAGTGGTGTCTTATTTTCTACTAAATTGACTTTTTTAGATGGAGTTTTATTTATTTCTACTGTTTCGTCTTGTTTAGATGCTTGTTGTACTTTATTTTGTTTTATAGGAGTTTTGTCACTAGTAAAAGTATTTTCTCTGATTGGAGTAGTAGGTTTTAATTCAGTATAAGTACCCTCTCTTTTAAGAGGGGTTGTAGTTTTATCTTTATTAAATGTCCCATCTCTTTTAAGTGGTGTCCGATTATTATTACTAACTTCTTGGGTTGCTGGAGAACTAACTTTTTCTGTTGAGCCATTATAGATTTCTGATTCATCTAAGCTACTTTCAATAAGTACTAGGGTTGTATTAATTATTTTCTCTTTTGATTCATCACTTGTTATACTTATGCGGGAGTCATCATCAGTCAGATCAGATTTTGAGTCTGTGATATCTGAACTGATAAGAGAGCTTCTTCTATTCTTTGGATTGTCTTTTGAATTAGATTTTTTAATAGAATTCTTATTGAAACTTTCATTCATTTTGTCATTTTTGTCAAATGTTGCATCTAAGCACACTGTTATATTATTAGTATTTTTGTCATAAGTACTATTCAAACTGGCTTTTTTTTCTGATAAACTAAAACTTATACCTTTATTATTTCCTTGGGATGAATTTGGTTGCTCTTTTTCATATGTAGAGTCCAGGATTGTTGAGGATATATTATCTATTTTATCGTAAGTTGAGTTCTTGATATTAGATTTTCGTTTCTTTTTTGAAGAACTGGAATTTAAATCAGAAAGTATAAAATCTTTCTGGTTCGATTTATTTATCTCATTGGAATTGTCCTTCTCATATGTTGCATCTAAGTTTGTTACAGTTAAACTACTTCTATCTGCTATTAAGGACTTTCTTTTCTTTGCACTACTTGTTTTACTTGGAAGAATTTTTATTTCAAAGGAAGTGTCTAAAGCTGTTGATGATATATCATTTATATTGGTCTCTCTTATACTAGACTTTTTGTTAGTAGTTGTTTCAAAAGTATTATTATTTACACTGATTGAATCATTTTCTTTTTCAACCTCAAAATGTAAAGGACTTTTTGTTAGTATTTCAGCATTTACAATTTTTAATTTAGAAATATTTCTTGTTGAACTTATTTCAAATTTTTCACTTGATTTTCTGATTTCTAATGTACTTGTTATCTGTTCTTTTATATCTGGTGATATATCACTTTTAGCGATTATATTACAATCCTTTCCCCCATTTTTATCAGGGCTGCCAGCAGCACTGTGGAAAGAATCTATAGAGGTACTGGTTTTATTTAAATTTTTACTCGATTCTGTAAAAACATCCTCTACTACTATAGAATTCGACTTCTTTTTAGTTCTCTTGCTTGATTTTTTCTTGGTAGCACCTGAAGATTCTAATTTAGGTTCCACTTCTATATCATCATGTCCGATGGATGTTTTTTTCGTTTTCTTCTTTTTACCTTTTTTGTTTTTGACAATTACTTCATTGTTTTGCACAATTGATGGGTCATTTTCAGAACAATCATCGTTGTCAAATTTTTTAGTGCTTCGTGTTACGCGAATTGGCTTTCTTTCATTGTTAGATGTTTCAGAGTCTGTTATGAGTAAGTTTTGTTCTTTAAACGTATTTCTTCTTGATTTACGAACGGTTGTGGTAATATTTTCGCTATTACCATTTAAACTCAGCGTTACATCTTCCTGAGATGGATATCTTACATAGTTCTTTCGTTTCTTCTCAGTTAAAACAATCTCGCAATTTTCATTTTGTTTATGAGTTTTACTTACGCTTTCAACTTCTGTTAAATTGTGTAATTCATCTTCAGGAGCTAAGCCACGGATTCCTGTAATTAAAACATGTACTTATATAAGTAAATCTAAATTTATCAGGTTAAGCAATAGAAATAAACCACACTGTCTGACCATTGTCAAGGTTAATAAACTAACTTACGTTTGCCACACCTTCTTGACATTTTTATGATATAAGTAATGCCCAAATATTTAACATAACATTAAAATATTCAACTTGTTAAAAATAAGAAATGTTTACGTTTCAATTCTTATTTCTTTTTTAGTCATAATCCGTTTTCAACGACTCAAATTTAAAATTAACTGTCAAACATAAAGCGTAAAATGTTGCCATAGATAAAAAAAAGATCATAACAAATTTTCCTTTTTTTTTTAAGACTGTTGAACTGTTGACTTATTGTGTTTTTTCGGCAACGACGTTTTACACAGCTAGTTACGAGGGATTCAATGTCAAGGATTTTTGAAATTGTATGTTATATCTTACGTGTCTTTCTTCTGCAATACCTACTATATCAGCGTCAGTCGTCAGCATTGCATTCTGTACCCAAACGTGCAACTATTCTGTTATTTCAACGTCTCATCAATGCATCTAAGACACCGTTAATTTTGTTAACAGCAGCAACACCTGTACGTCTTTTCTTCATTTCTGTTCTGTTCTGTTCTTTTATTATGGCGTTCCGAGCGTGCCAGTTGAGCACATATCACAGCACGTTGTATGGAGAACACACGAAGGAGATTGATTCTTCATTTTTTTTATATGCAAGAACAGGCTTTTCACTCGCATGTCACTTTGTTTCACTTCTTGGAGACTTTACTACATAGCTATGTAAATATATATTGAACAATCAAGTTGACATGGCGCAATCTCATTCAATTGTCTTTTCCTTTTCGTACACAGGCTGTATGATCTTTACAAGAAGACTTTACAACAAGGGTTCGTTTATATTGTACCGGGGTGGTTTCCCAAAATATCTTGCATCCCTGTTGAACATCTGTTCGTATTTCATAAATGCTCAAAAATCTTTTTGGTTTGGGGTCAAAAATATCCCTTGATTTTTCTAGGTCTACAACCTAATATTTTGGAATAACCAGGTCTAATATTATGGAAGCACTTATTCCTCTCTGATCGATAAGTCTTAAAACTTCTAGCTTCTTATGCGATAATTCGACTCCAAGTTTGGACGTCTCGTGCGGCTGCTTCAAAATAAAAACAAACCCCTTATTCTAACAACAACTAAATATTGGTTTGTTTCCAGGACAGAATTCTAAGAACTCGCGTGTCCATAACTTAACCTTAAATATATTGATCCACTAGGAATAAGTCAATCATACTTTTCACGGTGAGAGTGTAGAAGAACGTACGAATGGATCGGTGATGAAAGAATAGCAAAAAAGATTTATGAAGGAAAAGTGAGCGGTAACAAAATTGAATCGAATCGAAAACACATCAAACATCAAAGATACTGGAGGAAGATCTTGTGTAAAGTATAAGGACGATCAGAAGGGGAATGTATGGTGAAATTGATGACAGTGGCTCAGATGAAATAGGTATGTGGAGACTATAGCGATTAGTGCTATACACACACACATACCTATTTCATATTCATATAGTATTCTCTCTGACTTTCCCACTAGCAATACAGCGTAAAGCGTAATAAAAAAGTATTTAATTTCAATTCTTCACCTACATATATCATTGTTGGTACCACGACATCATTATTATCAATTATTCTGCACTGTCATTGTCAGTATTAACTATATACTTTTTGCGAATTTGTTTTTTTTTAAATAAATAGGGTTAGTTCGAATGCCGCTTTAATAAACGTACATTATAATGTCTAAGTTTCTATCTCTGAGCAAAATTTCAGCTTCGCACGCTGGTTTTAAAAATGACAATTTTTTTGGTTAAAAATAACAGTTTTAGGAGAACTGCCACCATCCATCGGCTGCTAGGCACATTCTTCATATCCATTTTTCATTCCACATTCTTCAAGTCCATCGTGCTGCAAGGACATTCCTGCATGTTCCTCATACAGACAGACATTATTTAATGGAAAAATCTGTTTGAAAAGGAAATAATTTTTTTTTCATCTTATTGAATATACTGTAATCTGATTATTCGTGTACTAACTTTGAGACTATTTGTGTTTTAAATATATTTTTGATGTCCAATACTTAATATTACATTTGAAAGGAAGTTGCTGATATCTTATTAAAGTCTTAGTCTTAATTTAAATATATTTATTGAAAAATACACATTTTTAGAATATGAGTAGCATCAGTATTCCTTAAGATATAAAAAAGATATAACACTTATGTCATTTCTTTATTGGAGAATCAAAGTGTCATTGCGAAGTGTCAAAATAAATAACCGAAACCGAAACGCAGCTTAGTTCCGCATAGTGCACTTATTGATTAAACTATTTTCTTAATAATAATGAATAAAATATGCAAGTATTTTGAATAAACCGTGAACTTATCACTTATAAATATAAATCATTACTTCTAATATGTAATGTTGAAAGAGTATTGTGCCAGTGAAGTCGGTTATATGCATGAGTCAGAAACTCGTATATACAATGGAGCGACCGTTTCTTATAGCTGCAGTGGTTATAACCTTATATACTGCGTATGGTGCTACTGATCGTGGCGACTTCATCGGTTGCTATAGATTTAAAGAGGATGTTCTGAACACACATACAGGTCAATCTGTGGATGTTTGTTTGTCTGCTTGTGAACAAGTCTATTACAAATTCGCGCTTATTGGCAACGAGTCGACTTGTTTTTGTGCGAATGATCCTGGCCAATTCAAACTGGGCTTAGACTCTTGTAACACACCATGCCCTAAAAATGAAACTCAAAAATGTGGAGGTGATAACGCTGCTAGTGTATACGACACTGAAGTGACTGCTCCTGGTCCACCAATGTCTATAGATATTTTTAATATAACGGAAACTGCTATGAGAGTTAAGTGGACAGCACCACAAGCTTTTACAGTTATCACAGGATATATTATTAAAGCAATAATCTTAGAAACATATGCAGATTTTGCCTTGCTTCCAGTAGAGTGGTATGTTTCTAATACTACACTTGAGTCTGAATTACCAAACCTTCAGCCTGGGTCCACATACAACATAAGTGTATCTGCAACTTTCTATGAAGAAGAAGGAGCCAATATCACAACCAAAGTAGAAACTATTATCGGTACTCCAGACCCCAGTCCTCCCGACATTGAAATAAAAGAAAGACACGGTGACCAAATGTTAGTACACATTCCTGAAGCTAAAAATGTAAATGGGCCTGTTTCAATGTATAGAATTGTTGTATCTATTGAGTTGTTCCAACAAGGATTTATTATAGATAATTTAGGTAATTACACTTTTGCTCATGATCAAGGTTTGCCTTATTATATAACTGCTGAATTAGACCCAGAGGAAATCAAAAATGACTTTATAATCGGTGACAAACATACATACAATGGATTTTACAATGCCCCTTTGCCATTGACAAATGATATTGAAGTTTCTTTAGGAGTTGTGAGTGTTAAAAATCATGTGAGAAAAAGTAGATATGCTGAATCTACAAAGAAGATTATTCTAAATATTAATGAGCCAGAAGAAGTGTCTCCAATGGTAGTTGCACTTGGTGCTGCCATTGCAATTGGTGTTGTTCTACTCTTAATAGGTATTGGTTTGTTGATTATTTTACGTAAAAGAATTCACATGGTTCGCCTTCAAAGAGGTTCCCAGTCCATGCCATTAAGTCTAAGTGAACCTTGTTTAGAAATAGAAAATTCGGGGTTTCTACAAGATGAGGATGAAAGGGTTGACTATTATGGCAATTTAAAACGTAAGCTGTGGAATATTCCAAGGAACTTGATAGACATAGATATTTCTTGTGTAGTTGGCCTCGGAAGTTATGGCAAGTTCACAAGATGCAAGGTACAGCAACATGGTGCCTTCTCCTCTGGTCTAGTTCAAGTTATTAATGATAGGGAGCTGGAAAAGCCTGATAAGAAGCTTATGCTTCAGGAGTTAGATCTGTTAATCAAGTCTAGTGAACATGAGAACATCATATCTCTAATAGGAATTTGTGAAACTAGCACCACATTACTGGTAGTTCTTGAAGACATAAAAATTACACTTAAAGAGCTTCTAGTTCAAAGTAGGCAAAGAGACCTCCAAAATAATAAATTTTGCCTCATTTCAGAAAATAAAGCTCTTAAAACATGTTTGGAAATAGCCTGCGGCATGGAATACTTACAAAATAGAAAAATAATGCACAAAAAGTTGTCATGTCGAAACATGGTCATAAGTGAAAATGGTGTCGCCAAAGTGGCTGGGTTTGGACTTTCCCACATCAGACCTTTACACGAGACTCCTGATTATACAAGATGGACATCACATGAGATGCTCCGGCAAACGCGATTTAATCCAAAAGCCGATGTTTGGTCATATGGTGTTCTTATATGGGAAGTGTTAACTATAGGAGCTACCCCATATGCCCACACAGGGAACAAAGATGTTGCAGCAAGAGTTCTAAGGGGTATGAGACCATCACAACCATCATATGTAGGTGATGAACTCTTCCAGCTCTGTTTACAATGTTGGCAAGTAGACCCTGATGAGAGACCAAGCTTTTCGTCTCTATTAAATGACTTAACACCATTTGTTGAGGGCCCCGGCACCAAAAGTTTAAGCTTTACACATTTTAATGGATTCAATTTTGAACCACACGTGCCACAGTATGAAATAATTTCATAGACTTGTCATTAATAAGTATATAATTATATTACAATACTTCCTTAATAAAAAAATGCTAAAGAAAATTTCAAAGCAACAAACAAAAAAAGCCAATTATAACATAGTCATTCTATGCTTTTATGATAGGACCATATTAATCCAAAGATAAAAAGCTTTGATTGCAAACAATTTCATACTCGTATAGCTACAAATTTAATTATGCTAGATCATATTTTCGAACTTTATAATTTTTTTATACATTCAGATAAGCAAAATGAATTAGTGTTAAAGCAATACTGTGTTACCTTAAAAACTAGAACGTAATCTCATTACCTAGATAAATGTTAGTGTAAGACATATTTAACTTATATTAACAACCCACACCACCCACAGCAGACTCAGTGGCTTTGGTGCACAAAAATCATTGAGCTTGATGAAATAACAGTAATATTACAAATAGTTACAAAATACTTCCAAAAGAGTAGTTTAAGATTGTAAACAAAATATTTTGTATCTAAAATGTGTAAGCACAAATTTATATTAGTATTAAGTGTTTCAGAAGAAGTTCTCATAATTCACAATTGCTATTT
>DWGR01001946.1:0-14731 GCA_018247715.1 Heliconius burneyi
AAAAAAATCCTACGTCCAAACTGTTGAGGCATCTTGATAAATTTTTTTAGCTCCGGGTTTGAAATATTTAACCCTATATGCAGTTTCAGTAAAAGAAGCGCTGCCTCTTCCACCCTGTATATATATATATATATATATATATATATATACATACTAGCGGACCCGGACGCGGCTACGCCCGCTTGAACTATACAAATATTTATAACCTGTATTTCTGAAATTATTTTCGGTTTTCAATACAATTAGTAAGAAAAAATAAGCCAAAATAATTAAAATAAGCTAAAAAGAATAAAAAATGGAGACTTATTATTAAAAAAAATATCTGAGTAATTGAAATGAATAAACAATAGAAGTAAAAGTAACTAAAGGAAATTCTTAATATTAGAAAAAGTACCTACAGTTATTCGTGCGCGTACATAGATACCTACTCAAACTACTCATAAACATATTAAAAAAAAATCAACTTCGCGCTGTATCCCGCACATAGCAGGGTATGCAAAGGGAACCCAGTGTTGAGACAATCCGTTCCCCACTTTCTGTCAAATTCGGAAGGCATTGCGTGTTGAGTGGCAGAACTCAACGCCTCGCTTTGCCTCGACACCAGAGCGAAGAAATGGAAATTTTAACTTAAATAAATATTTCACTTCCTCGAGTGGGAATCGAATTCACAACGTCGCGTTACAGACACACCCTTGTGCTGCTGCGCCACGACAGCCTCAAACTAAACTAAACATATCTCTATCTATACTAAATAGAATAATTTTTGTGAGAACAAATGATAATAAACCCCACGAAAATGACGAACTAAGATATCCTAACATTCTTTCCTAAAATTTCCAATTTTTTACTCAAGTTCGAACTCTGTTAGAAGAAGCAAAGTGTAGTTAAAATTAATTACAAATAATCACATAAAAATTAACAATAGTTCGAAAATGTTTGGAATGTACAAAACCGTCAAAGCCATCTGCCCGTTCACGTCGGTCCTACTATGCCGCTCGTAGGGTAGGTCATTATGAATCAGTGACATCTCCTTAACAACGAACTAAAAAGTAACAAAATAATTTTACAAAGATTTTATGATCTTGAAGTCGGTGCTAAGTAAGACAAACTGGCTTAGTAATTTGATATTGTAGTAAGGTAGTTGTAGTTGTAGCTTAGTAATATGTAGTAAGGTCTAGGTAAGGCTATGTAGTAAGGTCGTTGTAGCCTTAGCTTGACACCGACTTCAAAATCATAAAATCTTTGTAAAATTATTTTGTTACTTTTTAGTTCGTTGTTAGAAGTCGGTTTTTCTTTTTGTTAAAAATTAATTTATTTTACGATTTTAAGTGATGAGTAGACCATAAAAGGATGCTTCTTAAATGAGTGGCGGTGGTAGTAGCGGTAGTCAACGATTGGTAGTAGTTGTCCTATACAAAATTTCACTTAATTAGGTGCAGACACAAAATGCAAATTAACATTGTGGTATATTGAGAAGAACATACATTAATAAAAATATTCTTATAACTTTATCAATTTCGACCGGATCCCATAATCGGATTCTTACCAAACTTTCACCAAACTATCTTTGAAGTATATCCTTTCAAATAAAAAAATAATCATTGAAATCTGTTGAAGTTGAACTTGAAGTCGTAACAATATTACAGTATAATATTTTTTTTCAAAAATAAACAAACTTTATCAATTTTGATCGGATCCCATTATCGGAACCTTATCAAACTTTCACCGTACTATCCTTGAAGTGTATTCTTTTAATTAAAAAAGAATTATTGAAATCGGTTAAAGTTAGACAATATTACTGCATAATAAAAATTTTACCATAAAAAAAAAACAAACTTTATCAATTTTGTCCAGATCCCACAATCGGAACCTTACCAAACTTTAACCAGACTGTCGTTGAAGTGTACCCTTTCAAATAAAAAAAAAATATCGAAATCGGTTGACGCCACATTGAATTATTCGCCCATTTGTCGCGTACATACCGAATGCAAATATAAGACTTATGTGATTTTATCATAGGTACCATTGTCAGAAAAAAAAATGGGACCATATGGGAAGCACTACCTTTCAAATAAAAAAAAAATGATCCAAATTGGTCCACCCATTCAAATGTTCTGAGGTAACAAACATAAAAAAAACACAGTCGAATTGATAACCTCCTTTTCTTACAGAAGTCGGTTAAAAAAGAGCTGTAAGAAACCGTATTTATAACCCAAGAGCTCGAGATTCTCTGCGAGATGTTGTTAAAGATGCAAGTACTATTATAATTCCTTCACAATTTGTGTATTATAATACTCTGTTTGTCCGACAAAATATACAACATACGTACGATAGGAACGAGAAATAAAGATAACATTTTTATGCTAATAACTATTATGGGTCTGAGTATACTTGTAAATAATAAAATTCCGCAGTATATTATCAAGTAATATAATGAATATTATTAATATGTATATATTAATGATATTATGTGTATATATATATAAAATATTATGTGTGTGTATATATATAGTTAAAATTATTCATCCCACATTTTATTATTTCTCTATCATTATTATGTACTCATCACATTTTCCGTCTTTAGTTTAGCTGGTTCTTAAAGTGGTATGATTCTTAAAGCTTAGCTGGACCGCTATGATTAATTCATATTCAAATAATTTCTTATAAGAAACAGTGATAGATGTCTATAAGCTGGCCGAGAATCAAATACGCGGTCGATATCGCGCTCGTCCAACAACAATGATGTGGCGAGATCTGTTTGTCAGCGGCGGCGGCAGACAGGGCGGCGCCGGGCGGCGCCGGGCGGCGCCGCTTTGACAGTACGACAACACGGTACAGTCAGCGTCAAATAATTAGAAACGGTATCGGTACAAGCAAAGTTTCCTTATAGTTGTCAACAATATAGTTATATATCGTTTATCATATAGATCGTTTCAGTCAAAGCGCCATAAATATGGTGTGTGGTTACAGTCATCTCGCCAATGGTATCCAAGCATTCTAAGTGATCAAAAATATGAAACACACTAGGAAAATAAACTTTACTGCTGGATATTTTAAACAAAATTTATATAACAGTTAATATTTAAACATTTATACATAAATTGAAAAGGATAGAAACTACTGCTATTCTTTTCATTTTCAGCACGACGTCATACGTATGTCTTTTGTTTTGTAAAAAAGTTCGTACATAGTTATTTACGATACTTACTCGTAGTTCGATCCCTTAATTCGCAACCCAGACAAATTTATATGAGTAATATTTTTAGCAGGCATTTTAAGAGACTTCTGTAAGAAAAGGAAGAAAATATATTTTTTTATTTGTTACCTCATGACTTTTGACTGGGTGAACCGATTTTGATGATTGTTTTATTTGAAAGATAGTGCTTCCCATGTGGTCCCATTATTTTTAAATCTTTTTTTGACAATGGTATCTATGAGAAAATCACATAAATCTTAAATTTGCATTCGGTATCTACGCAAAAAATGGGCGAATAACTCAATGTGGCACCAACCGATTTCGATGATTCTTTTTTTTATTTGAAAGGATACATTATAAGCATAGTCTGGTGAAAGTTTGGTAAGGTTCTGATTATGGGATCCGGCCAAAATTGATTGTTTGTTTTTTTTTTGGTAAAATTTTTATTATACTGTATTATTGTTACAACTTCAACCGATTTCGATGTTTGTTCTTTTATTTGAAAGGACACACTTTAAGGATAGCATGGTGAAAGTTTGGTAAGGTTCCGATAATGGGATCCGGTCAAAATTAATAAAGTTTTTTTGGTAAAAATTATATTTCTTTTATTATTTTTCTAATTTGTTATCTCTAATGTGTCATATTTTTGAACAATTAAGAGTGCTTGGATACCATTGGTGAGATGACTGTAACCATATTTATGGCACTTTCACTGAAACGACCTATATGACATTTAAAACGTCTCGAGCTTTTGAACGACTGTATTGATAACAATAATAAGGAAACTTTGTACCGATATTATTGACTTTTTAGTTGCAGGGATGCCAGACGTAATTATATCCTATCGTCTATTAGCTACAGCAGCCCTGCAAAAACTTGGAAATTTCTGAACGTGATGGGAATAGGTGGACGCTGTACTAATAATACAACTACCTTAAATCACTGCACGGATTTAGACTCACTGAATAGATTTTGTACCACCGTCAATTTGATGGATACCAAAACCATTCATTTACTGTCATTACTTTCTAGTTCATCTAATAATTCCTTCATCTACTCTCCTATTTCTACAGCTGAAGTACGTAAGCATGTGTTGTCAATTAAATCGGATGCTACTGGTTCTGCTAAACATAAGCCGACGTATGATTCTACTAACGCTCAACTTTATTCTACCTACCCTATGTCATATCTTTAACTTCTCCCTTTCCTATAGTGATTTTCCTGATGCTTGGCGATATGCACTTGTATTACCTGTTCTTAAAATATCCAATCCAACATCTTTCACAAACTATCGTCCTATTTCCATACTCCCTTTCCTTTCGAAGGTTTTTGAACGAATTGTTCATGAACAAGTATATAAATTTTTGCACAACAACAATACCCTAACTCCCTTCCAGTCCGGTTTCCGTCCTGTCCGTCCTAACGTCTCCTCCAAAGCTACTGAATGGTTTTTTTCTAACCTTCACAACCACAAACAGAGCATAAAACTTGAAGCAAAACTTTTGTCAGTGTGCCATATCAATGCTGATATGCTGCAGGGTAGTGTACTGTCCCCCCTGCTCTTTTCGATTTTTATTAATACTCTCTCTTTATAACGTCATCTCACCATCTATACGCTGATGATTTACAAATTTATACAACCGCCACCATAAATGATATCTGTAGCGCAGTAACTAAAATTAATTCCGATTTACAAATAATTGACACCTGCAGTAAATCGTTTGGGCTTTCAATTAATCCAAATAAGTCTCAGGTATGCGTGTTTGGTAACTCTAAGCAATTATCTAAAGTACTTTCTCCTCTCCCTCCAATTATTTTGGACAATGTTTGCTTAGACGTTAGTGCGAGTGTTAAGAATTTCGGAATCAGGATGGACAGTACATTTTCCTGGTCGCCTCATATCTCCGAGCTTAGCCGCAAAATGTTTTATGCCATAGGTAGATTGAGAAGGTGCCTGAGAAAAATCTCTTACCTTTAAAAACTAAAATATCTTTAGCCCATACTCTCCTTCTACCTATACTAGATTATGCTGATTCATGTTATTTAGGTCTGTCTCAGTAATTGCTTAGCAAGCTGGAGCGCCTTAAAAACCTTATAATAAGATTTATCTTTGGATTAAGAAAACACGACCATGTGTCACACTACCGTAGTCAACTTAAGTGGTTGTCAATAAAACATAGGCGCTATTTACATTCCCTCACACTTCATTCTTCTGTTCTTTACCATCCTATTACTCCACCGTACCTCAAGGAACGTTTCAAGTTTCTGGGGTCGGACACCCAACACTCCCAAACCCTCCGTTCCCGTAATAACAACTTTTTTGAAATACTTTTGTGTCGCACGAAATGCTATGCCGATTCTTTTACTGTGATGACAGTAAAACTCTGGAATGAGCTGATATATATATATATATATCTTTCAATTTTTCTATTATTTCTTCTACAAAATTTTTGAATGAGCGGAAACCGGGCTATTGCAAATTTCTATTATGTTGTATGGATCATGAATATTTGTTGCATACATGTCATACAGTGTCGAAGTCTTGAGCGGGTAAATTTAGGACAATCTTTCATAAGATGATTCAGGCTCTGGGTGGAAACACCATCACATGGGCATTTGTCTGTGGTTTTTATTTTAAAACGATATAGATATTTGAAATGGTACCCATGCCCAGTGAGTATTTGGATTATTAGAGCTAAGAATTTGTTTATTTTTTAACTGACTTCTGTAAGGTTTTCAATTCGACGATCTCTTCGTAGGATATGCGGAATCAGCTTAGCTGGTCGAATCCACAATGAAGAGATCCACAGAATGGCAGGTACTGGTGAAGTTATCATAGTGAGAATGAAGAAGAACGCTCAGCTGGTTTGGGCACGTCGAACGAATGAGTGATGAAAGAATGGCAAAAGAGATTTATTACGGAAAAGTGAGTGGTAAGAGAGGTAGGCTATATCCAGCGAGGGAGACCTCGGTTGACCTTCTAAAATACAATATCAAAGATACTGCAGGAAGGTCACTGAGCCATAAAGATTTTTTTTGCTTCTGTTTCAAAAGACACGAGTTCGAGCCCCACAACGTTCAAGTTTTTATAACGGTTGTTTTGTAACTGTGTTCTCGCATATAGTAAAGGCTCCTTGTAACAGAGTGTATGTTCGTTTTCCACGCTCCCATCTTCTACTTGTAAATCTTTTCCTTAATGTACATTGCATTGTATTATTTCTACGTTCTATTTCAAAAAGTAATTAATATTTAAAGAAGCTTTTAAGAAATAGACTCCTCCAGATTGTTTAATAGAAGTTTACAAATTAAACATTGTGAAATTATATTTACTACTTCAAGGTCACTTGACTAATTTATATTTATACTGGCGACCCAGCTGCAACTTTGTCCGCTTAAACATATTGTTATATTATAGCCAAGTTATACAAAACTTTATACCATCAAAGACATAAGCGTGAAAAGAGAGCCAAGCTTGTATCACTCCACAATTTACGTACAGACTTATTTTTTAAATCCTTTAAGGAAGTGAAGTACAAACATTTGTCCTACAACATCTATAATATTAGTGAAATTGGTAAAATAAAGTTTTTAAATATATCTTTATAAACGTTATACTTTATTAAAGTTCTTTATGAAAGGTAATAAGGATAAGGTAGGGATAGTATAAAGTAATACATAATTTTTTTGAATAATGAGAAAGTGAAAAAAGTAGTAATAATTATGAAAAAGTTGATTTATTATTATTATTATTATAATAATTATTATAATACAGTTTACAATAATTACAAGCGATCACCAAACGGGGTGAAAGAAAATGGCATATTAAATTAATGAGGGCTTGCGTGGCGGTGTGCGGCATCGAGCGGCGCGGAGCGGCTTGCGGGCTGTGTCCGAGCTGAGGCCGCCTCGCCCCGCGCCGCGCCACATGCCCCCGCGCGGCCCTGCGACGTTAGGATATAGTCTTTGTAACGCGAGGAACAAAATATTACACAAGTCGAGTATTATTTATGATCGATTCAGATTAAACCGGTTTCGGCGAAGCGGGAGAGAAGGCGGGCGGCGGAGGAGAACGCGCCGCTACGGGCAGTCGCACTCCTCGACCACCATCTCGGGCAGGTCGCGCTTGATGATGTTGGAGTCCGCGCCGAAGTAGATCAGCGACAGCGCCGAGAAGCGCACCGGTGCGCAGCAAGCCGCGCGCTGCAGGCGCGCCGCCTCCGCCACCTGCGCGTGGTAGCTGGACAGCGCCGACGGGGACGCGCACGAGCCGCGGCAGTAGTTGGCGTAGTAGCCCTCCGGCGCCACGATCCAGTCATCCCAGCCCAGCGCGCGGAAGCTCACGTAGTAGGTCTGCCGGCAGCAGCCGCCTGCGCGTGCCGCGTCGCAGTCCAGCGCGCGGCGTCGGCGCGGTGCGCGTGCAGCAAGGCGTAGGCGCAGCAGCGGGCGCGCCGCTGCCGCGCCACCCAGCCGCAGACGCACGCGGCCTGCGCAGCCCGAGCAGTCCAGCAGCAGGCGCAGTGGCGCTCGCGCGCCTCCGCTCGCCCCCGCGCCTGCCCAGCGCCGCGCGGCGCCCGTCACGTCCACGCGCTGCCAGGCGCGACCGCGCGCGCGTGCGCTGCCTGCCAGCGCGCCCACGCTGGCGTTGCCGTTGACGGTGAAGGCCCATAGCGTGTAGCGCAGGCGGCGCGCGCGTGGGCCCGTCTCGGCGCGCACGAGCAGCTCGGCCGCCGCCACCGACAGGCCCTGCTCGGACTCCGCCTCCGGACCGAGCCGGAACTCGATCAGGCGCTGGCCGTTGAGCGTCTCGCCTGTCGACAGACAAACTTATGCGTGAGATAACCACCGTCGCCCTTGCGTCGGTCGCGAAGTCCCTGAGGCGAAATGACTCCAACAGCGGTGGACGAGTGCGGGGCGGGGACGGAGGCCGGGTGCGGGCGCTGGTCGCTCCTGGCTGTGAGCTACGCTAGCCCCGTCGCCGAGTATACCTGCTCGTACGTCGCTCGGGTATACTCGCCCACGTAAGTTCGCGGTATCACGCGCACACCGACTTAGTTTTGAACAATTCCTACATGAAACGAAAGTTATAGAGCCTCTAAAAAGCTGTTGTGATAATAATGGAACTCAATCGACCGCTGTTGCTTTTAATAAGACATAATAAAATGTTGACTACGCATGTTCCAGTGATGTGAATAGAGCACCACGTGCTCTCCGCTCCTCACATTGCACGATCTGTAAAAAACGGCATATTGTAAATAATGACAAGAATAGTTCACACACCCACTACACTAGGACGTTACTTATTGATTGTGATGTACTGTCAATGAACATGTTCAAACGGCTTCAACGCGGGGGGCGCGCGACGTCGACCATCGTCTAAGGCGATCAGTTGGCTAGTTAAAATTAGCCATGGTGTATGAGGTTAAATAATGCACATAATATTGAACGTGTCGCCGGCGCCGCGCACTGTTATGCAACTACGATCGATCGCTGCGGCCTCTCAGAGCGACGCGAGGCTGTCCGCCTCCTGTTCGCTACCACCTAGTGCTTCAATCAGAGTCCGGTCCGTGCTGCCAGCGCGCCCAGGGGCCCGTCGGTACCAATGTACCGGGTACACTCTGGGACTCGAAAAACAATTCAGAACATTCAAAACTTTCACAGTCTAAATATTCGACAAGTCTACTGGCGAGTTTGTACGGATATATACGAGTTGGCAACAATCAGTGTGAGCGAATAATCGTAATCGCGAGTGCGATAATCTAAACTATTATTTTACCTAATTCTCACGCAACTTTTATACTTCTAGCGTATACGAGTATATGTTTGTAGCATAAATCATTGCTATGTTTTACAATGTTATGTTATTTTACTTAACTCATATATTTTATACTTTACATATTGTACCCAACACACCACATTTGAAGTTTTCCAATGGAGTGGCTGGATATCTAACAATGAGATAGTCTTCCTATACGAGTGTTAGGTACGGTCGGCACTGAAGGCCGCGGTTCGTTGGTTATTTCAGGTTTCAAAGTTTTTTAGTCTAGATAGCGTTCGAGGCCTTCGATTTAGCCATAATTTGTTGCTGAATTCTGAAGTATGTATATTAAAACTAAATATTTTCTTTGTGAATTTTGTATAACATTCTGTAATTTTTATTGTAGAGTATCGCTCGTTTATTTTCTCTAGTAATATAATCACCAGCACTGTGCTCCTTCAATTACGAGGACGGATTGCGAGTTGGCTGGTCTACTTGTAATGTTTTGTAAGGATAACTAATCGCCCGAACTCTCGATGCTGCCCTTCCATTGTATATATAAATATGATTCTTTAATCTTCCACAATAAAGGAATGAGGTAATTGAACTCAAAGGTGAAAGGTTATTAGATATTGTCAACGAGCCAACAAGAAGACTTTAATTTTAAAAAGTAGTGGCGCAGGGGCACAAGCGTGCCACCGAACACGCAACGACCGTGGGTTCAATTCCCACTCGGAGGAATCAAATATCTAATATTTTATTTGTGAGTTCCGCCACTCATCAAACAATGTCTCTAGAATTCGGCGGAAAGTGAGGGAACCGAAGTGTCTTAATGAGAACGGAGTGTCTTAATACTAGGTTCACAGGTTCCCTCAGTTTATTTTATTATTTAAATCGCACTACAACAAACAAAATTACAATTTTTTTTGAGAGTTTAATATTTAATTTACGAACATTTAATCGAAATATATCGGATTAATATTTTTTTTATTTAATATATTTTATCATTTTACAAGAGAGTAGACACACTGCGAACCCGTCTCAACTGTTGGACGGTTTGACATGCCGTTTGAGCCATCGAGAGTGTGTACGGTCTCCGATGGAGGCTTTACAGAGAGAGCCGCACTGCACTACAAAGTTGGCGACCGGCCGATGCGCGATGTACCTACTGTTTCTCTACTTTATCGGCATAACGACGCGTAATCTAAAATGTGATAGCAGTAATGAAACCCTACCACCATAAGCCCTATTATAGACAATTATTTTAATATAACATAGACTTTGTGTGATATTATTGATGTCCAATTAATAACTAATTGACAACTAAACTAAACCTACTAATTAATATTAAATCTATTTTCTACTAAAATATCTACTAATTTGTACTGAAGCAGGATTGACTGAAACTGTTTCACTCTTGAAATTTTGACAGACTTACCTTCACGTCGGAAAATTGTGGTCGAACGAGTTACGTAAAAAGTTAGACATGTCGACGAGCGCGCTCCCCCACTGCGGCAGGACAGCTACTGGCGCTGGGCGGGGAAACCCTTGCTTATATAGTGCGGGCCCGCGGGGGTGGATGATTCACGACAAGTTTTCCTCAAGGGTGGGTTTTTTTGGTAACGTCGAGAATTCTTGTGTTGCTTTATGGATTCCAAGTTAGAATAAATATATTAATATTTATAATTATTATATCTTTATCAATTAGCATATCAGGATAGGCAAAGGGAACTTCGGAAACTTATGTTCATACACTTGGATCCCATTAAAACAATTCCAGTTCCCACTTTCCGCCGAATTCTTAAAACATTGCGTGCTGAGTGACGGAACTCAACGCTGCGCTTTGCCTTGTACTTAGAGCGAAGAAATGGTAATATTAAATATTTAATTTCCTCAGGTGGTAATCGAATCTAACATACAACCTGTCCGGTCAACGCTCGTGACGCTGCGCCGTGGTTGGCCTTGATCATTATTATTTAGAGATTCCGTAGAAGAAATCTAATGTTAAGATTCCTCTTGCACCGTACTTTTATAAAATATTACCCAATGAGTGGCGGAACTTAACGCTGCACTTTATTATACTCTTTATTGCACTTAAAACCAATTGATACATAGTCCAGAATATTGTTAGCAAAGGTCAACTTATCCCTAATAGAAATTTCTTCCAGTTCACCTATGGATGTGAGAGAAAGTTAAAAATTTGCAGGCCTGCAAGTGCAAGAACTAATATTTATGTATTATAAATCTTATAACTGGTAAATATAGATATTATAGGTTTATATAAACTACACAAATATAAATAAAATATAAGTACATAGGAGTACATATATATAATAAGTATATACATATAACAATGTATACAAGATACAAATATATAAACAATACAATATATAAAAAGTCAACTATGTAGTAACATACGAAAATTAACAACTGATTATAGTACCTTGTGGAATTATTTATTAAGGGTAATCAGTTCTATAAAGTGTGCTCTTAGACGCTTCTTAAAAATGTGGATGGATTTGCTCTCCTGAATATTATTAGGTAGTTTATTCCAGAGTAGAGCAGCATATACTGAAAACGAATTTTTACCAAATTTTGTATTGCTTATTGGAATATCAAACCTGTGCATTAGGCAAGCACGTCTAGGTCGGGTGGAATCAGGAATTAGGCAAAAACGAGAGCGGAGATAAGATGGAAAATGAGGATTATTAAGAATATTAAAAAGTACAGATAGGACATGCATATCTCGACGAAGTCGGATTGGAAGCCAATTAAATTGAGCACGAAAGTGGGAGACGTGATCGTACTTACACAAATCAAAAATGAAACGTAGTGCCATATTTTGTAGACGCTCTAACTTATCAAGTAGCTCCTCTGTTACATCCAAATAGCATCCATCGACGTTGTCAAGGATGGGCAAGAGAAGAGATTGTGCAAGCATAATTTTGGTTTTGAAGGGAAGAAAATATTGGAGGCGCCTGAGAGAGTGGTAGGAGAATTGCATACGTTTACTAACGTCGTTGATGTGGGCTACCCATGACATGTTACAATCCATAATTAAACCCAAGTTTTCAACTTTATCACTAAATGAAATTCGAACACCTGAGTACTGTATATTTGGCGCTGATTTAAAGTCAATTCCAGATCTTGCCTTGCCAGAGCCTGCTGTTACCAATTATGATGGCTTGTGACTTGTTTGGGTTTACCAAGAGGCCGAAAGATTCAGCCCAGGTTTGAATAGCATCAAGGTCATTATTGAGATCGGCGACAGCCTTGGGTAGCTCACTCAAATTAAAGTGCCTATGTAATTGTAAATCATCTGCATAAAGATGGTAGGGAGTAGAGAGAACATTAGAAATATTATTAATAAAGATCGAGAAGAGCAGAGGTGAAAGTACGCCGCCTTGAGGAACGTCAGCTACGATATCTAGCCAATTCGATGTCACATCAATAGCTACCACACATTGCTGGCGTCTGAGTAGGTAACTATGAAACCAGTCCAGAGCTGTAGAAGAAACGTTAACTGCTCGAAGAGTTCCAAGAAGGATCAACAGAGTTGAGGCAAATCAACAGAGTTGAAAGCGCTGCTAAAGTCTAACAGGACCACCGTAGTGAGCTTGGTACTCCATCCATAGTACTGCGAATGTCCTCCGTGACATTGAGCAGCGCCCCCACAGTGCTATGGGAGCGACGGAAACCGGAGTGAAGTGGGCACAGGAGATTGTTGGAGACTAGGTAAGAGTAAAATTGATCGTGCACAATAGATTCTAGTAATTTAGATAGGATAGGGAGTATAGAAATAGGACGGTATTCACTAGGAGATGTGGGATTATTGGTTTTTGGCACAGGGATGACAGAAGTTTTCTTCCATAAAGACGGGAAAACATTGCAACTTAAAGAGAAATTTATGATGCGAGTGATTACCGGTGCAATGTCATCCAGCACAGGAAGAATCATGTCTAAAGTCAATCTGTCACAACCAATTGCCTTTGTGGAAATGGAGCGAACACCCCTCTTGATAACATTCTCCGTAACAGTTTTGAACATAAAAGGAGGGCAGTCTGGTGGGATGGTATTAGATAAATAAGCCGGAGTGTCAGTTTTAATATAAGATTTTAACAGTTATAGGTGGGGTAGTGAAATAAATATTTAGAGCATTGAGATCCAAAGACACCTGACTAGCATCCTTAGGTTGTACCCACGCCAAGCGACTGTAGGAATCTCCAAATTTGCGTTTGGCAGAGATCCTGAATTGTTGAATGAATACAGCGACGCTTAGCATCCTTACACATTCTGTTTCAGATGTTACGCAATTTTTTATATGCATTTAGATTCTCCAGAGAGGGATATTTTTTATGTTTTAATTTGGCCTTATCACGTTTGAGCATGGAAATTCTTATATCCTGTGTAAACCAGGGAGCGGGCGCATGTTTACGACGTACAGGCCTTACAGGGGCATGGACATCAAATAATTTTATCAGTTCAGCAGTTAGTGATTCAACCATACTGTCAATGTTGTTGGATTCAAGTACTATTGACCAATTGATGTTTTTTACATCTTCTCTCAGGCGTTCAAGGTTCATATGCTTAAAATTGCGTAAAAAATGAGTTTTGCCTCTAACTTTGGGAGTGCGCATCTTATAAGCGAGATAAACAAGATCATGATGGGAAAAAGGAGCGGTTTCCTGTCCGTGTGAAGCAACAAGATTTAGAACAAGACAATTATCAAATCTATAAGAAATGGTCTATAATTGGGGAAGAAATGTGTAGGCGACACTGTATTGAGAATTTGTAAATTAAACGAACATATTATACTCCTCAAAGCTTGCGCTCTAGAGTCATTTTTAAGTAAACATGTATTTAGATCCCCCATACATATAACTTCATCATAGTTCTGTAATAGACGCTCAAAAATATTTTCAAAGTCGGTAAAATAGTAAGCCTTATCATTAGGACTATAAAGCACACCAAGAAGAATTTTCTTATGATGCACTAACATTTCAAGAAAGAGGTACTCAAGCGAACCGGCAGTCAACGCTTGTGAGAGTAGAACTATCTTGGCAGGGATAGTGCTACGCGGATAAATACCTACTCCGCCGCCACCTTTACCAGTGCGGTCATTACGAAAAAGCTGATAACCTGGAAGGGAACAGCAAGTAGATGGTAGTGAAGGCTTAAGCCAGGTTTCAGTGACAAGTATACAATCAACTAGGCTGGTGCCAAAAGATGTAAGAAGATCAGGATAATGAGTAAGTATGCTCTGAGCGTTGATATGCACTAAGGACAAGGAAGTGCACTATACTATTTGCACTTAAATATTCTTCAGAAGTTGAAGATAAATATTCATCATTAAAATTCATAATTTTTATATATATATATACATATATATATATATATATATATATATATATATATATATATGTATATTTGTAGAAATATACTATATAAAAACAAAATTTATTATATATATTTAAAAAAGAATAGAAAAAAAATCTAATTGAGTAGCCACATGCATAAGTTGACATTAACATTACCATTTAGCATGAATACATAATAATGATCAACCATATTACATAAAAGAGTACAGAAACAATATGTAATTACAGAACATTGCATAAAAGAAACATTAACCAGTATTGATCACTTTTATTGTTTTTTTTTTTATTTAGGTGTAGTATATTATGTTTTAGAATACCTGATTTTTTCTTTATAATCATGTTGAGCTAGCCTGTAAGTGTGATGTACAATCTTAAACATTGTTAAACATTTGTACTTTATTT
>DWGR01001947.1:0-14729 GCA_018247715.1 Heliconius burneyi
TTGCGGAACTCAACGCCGTGCTTTGCTTTGTAGCCAGAACAAGAAAATTAAAATATCTAATATTTCATTCTCTTGAGTGGGTATCCAATCCACAGCCATCACGTCTGACGTCGCACGCTTGTGCTCCTGAGCTACGACAGCCACACACAATGGCGCGTGACACAATTGGATAACGTATATAATGAAAAAAAAAAAACCTCCTTTGAAATAGTAGTTCGTACCCACAACCTTCACTTTTACAGTTAGAGCTATCACATTACGCCACAAGAGCGCTATTATGCCTATGATTACATTTACGAGTTAAGCATCTATTTTGGGTGGAAATCGAACCTACACAATTTTTCTTAAAACTTTAAAATTCTTCAAATCTCTTAAAACTTTAAGAGATTAAGTCACTAACACAGAAAAAGTAGCCAACATTGCCACAGCACAGAAATTAACATAAAATGTCAATATTAAAAATCAAATCAAATCAGCTTCACGCTGTATCCCACAGCAGGGTAGGCAGAGGGAACCCAGTGTTAAGACACTCTATTTCCCACTTTCTGCCGAATTCTAGAGGCATTACGTGTTGAGTGGCAGAACTTAACGCCGCGCTTTGCCTCGCGAATATCAGAGCGAAGAAATGAAAATATAAGCGTTAATAAATATTTCACTTCCTCGAGTGGGGGTCGAACCCACAAACCTTCGCGTTACAGTCATACCCTTGTGCCGCTGCGCCACGACGACCTCATGTCAATATTATTATCCCAACTTTTGAAAAATACTTTTTATATTTTTGGTAGCAACATTAATTCATCTCTATAAAAAGTCTCTTCACATTCTGTTCGCAAAGAACTCTTTGAGGTAATCAGTCTTGCTAAGTGGCGGGAAGAGCTCTTGCCATAAATAACTTGCTACTTTTTACTTTGAACTAAACGGTGGTGTAATCAGATTGTATATAGATTTTTTAACATTTTTTAAAACTGCCTGCTCACTCTAGAGTAGGTAGAAGGAATTAAGTGTTGAGACACTCCGTTCCCCATGGTCGGCCAATTTCCGGAGTCATTTTTCCTGGAGGTTTTTATCACAATATAAGTTAAGAAGTCCAAATCAATCAACCAATAAAAATCTACATCCAAAATTCAAACTTAAATTTTAAATTCCAGTGAAAAAATTACTAATAAGCCAAGTTTGTAAGTTGATTTACATATATTATGCAATATGGGTGAAAAGCAGGTGTAAGTTTGAAAGTAAAGTGGCTATAAAGAAGCCATGCCGCTAGGGTCATTATGTCCGGGACTTAACTGCCTAATCTACCTGAAGTAAAGGGGAAATAATTTAGTATAGTAAAATATTTTTGTTGTACTAGTCCTTTATAAGGGTTAAGACAAAGAAATACAAACATTCTCTTTTGTTTTTCCCATAAAAAAAATTAATAATTAAGTTCAATATTAAGCTTAATTTAAGATTGTTGACAGATGCTGGCCGTAAACGTGAAGGTTGCGGGTTTGATGTCCGGTCGGAGTTTGGGAAATCTTACTAATATTATAAATCTGAAAGATTATGATGCATGTTTGATCCACTTTCACGAACAATTGAAATTTATTTGAACGGATTTAGATGAAACTTTATATTATTATAGCTTATGCATCAGAATAAAACATAGCTACTAGTAATGTAAGCATTCGGCTTAATTCTATCTAGTTATATTATAATAATACATTTAGCGGGCGAAGCCGCGATGTAATATCATCATATAAGAATATCCTGACACTAATAAATTCTTTTCACCTGACCTGCTGTATGGGATGAGGCGTGAAACCGTAACCTAACCTAAAATTACTTAAACAATTAGACAATATATTAAATATTTTAGACCCATAATTGATATTCCATTTTAATTAGACCGTTAGTAAAAATTCTTACAAAGTTTTTTAAATTTATACGTCATAAGGTAAATTATTAATTTTACGTCAATCTGCCGCTTTTCGATTTCTCTTTTTAATTATAAAGTTGTGTTTCTTTTCATTTAGATTTTCGTGATATAAAAGAAATGTAATACAGATCGATTAGAAGATTGATGGACAAACGGACACAGGTGATATATTTTTTTACTCATATAGAAGCTATAACGAAATTTTAACCATTTTCTAAGAATGGCTGTTTATTATTTTTCCTATATACTTAATTTACATTATAAACGCTCGCTTAAGTTTGCTTTGCGTGTTTTTTCGCAAACTATGAACATGAAGCTGTCTGAATGCTGTAGTTTTTTTTTATGGAAAATATAAAGGCACACCTGTTGACCGGTCACCTGATGGCTAGTAATCAACACCGCCCAAGACCCCATCCCCACTACACCAGAGGAGCTACAGTTGCTTTACAAGATCTCTAGTTTTTTGTTTATTGGGTTTTCTCAAGAAACCCATGAAGACCCCAATTCATGTTACCTGCTAAAGTTTTGGCAATAGTTTGTATGTCAGTTACTCAGTCACGGAAGAGTTTTATTAATCTTTGTATACATTTTCGTTAGCTACGGCTGTAAATGCAACGGTGGTGGGCTCGTTTCCCACTCGGAGGAATGATGAATATTAATTTCCTAGTTCCGATCATAAAGTAAAAGACGGCGCTCACGGCGTTGAAATCCACCACTTAATATATTTTTTTAATAAAAAAGTGATTGCTTTCGTCGAAAGTAAATATTTTTTATAGTACGCCTTAGCCTGTAAAGGCGAAAAGTAATAAATTCTAATAAAGGAAAATATCAGGTGTTTGTATATTTTGGGACAAAGCGACCCTCTTAATAATTACATATACTTTATATGAGAGTACAAAAAGAACACCTGGTACGTGGAATATATATTGTGACAATAAGGTATCAGTATATCACAATTAAGATTGATTAATTAAATTTACTTTGAAAAATTGAGGCCATCGTGACACAGTGGTACGCAACAGCGTGTTAACATGACAGTTATGTGTTCGATTTTTTATTTTGCTCGCCCTGGTAAAAGACAAAACGCGACTTACTTCCGGTACTTAGCTCACAGTACTTAAAAAATAGCGCGAGAACTGACGTTTCCTCTGTTTACCTAAATATGTACGAGATACAGCGTGACGCTGAAAAATAATACTAATACTTTTAACAGTATTTATAGAAGATATTTATGAAAAAAGGCTTATTATTATATTATTAAATCAAAATTGTAATATATAATGTAAGTGGGTTGCCATGCACTCTCGTTATTTGAATTGGTAATACGTAACCAAAGTAGAAGGCTCTAATGCGATTTGAATGTCAACATTTATACATATATGTTCCTAAGTGGTGGGAGTGGTGCATGTGTAAGGAAATAAATTAGTAAATTTTTTTTGGAAATTAATGTTTTTGCAATGCATCCAGTTAAATACGTTCTAGTTAAAGATATTCCCTACTTTGAAAAGTTGGATGAATCCTATTTTCGAGATATTTCGAATAGAATGGCAGAGCTCAACTCCGCGCTAAAATAATAAGCTAAGAAAAAAATAAAGGAAAATTAGTTTTGTGGTTATAATGTATACAAAGGCATTTTCACTGTTGTTATCTCGAAAGTGAGTCCTGTAACTACGTTTCGTAACGAGTTTAGAGAAGAAGTCGATTGTAACAGTGGTGGAGCTAAACTTTTAAATACTTGTTTCGCTTTGAAATCTCTTGAGCTTTCGGATGGCGTTCCATTGAGTTTATCTAAGTTGTACGGTTAATTTGATATTCGAATTCATATTAAAATTCCGGATTTAGAAGAGAAGTTATAAACCATAGACTTAATTGATATTCTTGTATATTGTAGAGTCAAATCCTTACAATTCGTAGATACAAATTATGATTTTTAGAAAAAATCATGCATCTTTCATATATAGCACCGTAGGCAGAAAATACTTAGAGCTAAGCTACTCTATCATTTTTTTAATTTCTTGATAGACAAATTACTTGTTGAGATGTAAAATCCACGCCTCTTCTTACCAAAGCCACAGGTCTTGAAGTTCTTAAGATAAAAGAGAATTTTCAAATAACAGAAAGTAAACTGTACTGTTAAATTAAAATACTTTATGTACATTTAGTGATATGTCAGCCAGCTCAATGACGAATTTGCTAGTCTGTAACCTATGTATTCTATAAACTAATCGATTATTATTTGGTCAGAGAAACCAGTTGTGGCGCAGAGGCATAAAGTGTGACAGTAACTGCGACAAGTTGTGGGTTCGATCCCCACTCTAGTAAATAAAATATTTAATATTTTTATTTATTCGCTCTGGTGTCGACGCAAATGGCGGTCTTGAATTTTGTCACTCAACAAGCAATGCCTCCAGAATTCAGAGGAAAAAAGGGAACAGAGTGTCTTGACTCTAGGTTTTTTCTGCCTACCCTACTGCGTGTGGGATACTGCGTATAGCTGAGAAATATATTTGAACAGAAGTGGATTAAGAAGAATATTCAAGTTAAAACTGAGGAGAGCGCCTAATGAGAACTTAATATGTTCCCTCGGTGAGCAGGAGCCTAAGATGCATAACAAAAATCTTGATTATCCTTGCATATATGGATAAATCATTCTCTACTCTACCAGCTTACCTCATACCAATAGATATACTCCCACGAGTCTTCTGAGATCACTAAGTCATAAGATTTCAATTCGCAACCACTGTTTTTACTCACGCTCATTCTAATTGTACCACAGTGTATCTAAATATAATAAAAGTCACAGTCAACAGTGTATCTAAATATAATACAGTGTATTGTGCAAAATTGAAAAGTTAAATATATTTGAAGCAATTACAAAGTGTCAATGTTCAACGGAGTTTGAACTCAAACAATTAGGGAACACCCGCGATACAAGTCAAATAAACGTAATTACTCGTAACGTGTTACTACGACACTCAAATATAATTAGAGATTATATTTTGTAAAAACATATTTTACTTGGCTTTGTTTGGATAATAGTTTAAATTCGAATTTAAAATATTATTTATGGAAATAAACTTTTGTAAGCACTCTTAATTTTGAGGCTACCGCCGGATTGCAAATCTCAACGGTAGCTCTTTTTAATATTAATGTTACCGTTTAATTGTTTAATATAATAGTAGCTATTTTGCGTTAAATATTATCGATTTTATACTTTGGACGGTTAGAAAAACAAGTAAAACTTTAAAATAGTACTGTTTAGACACTCCATTCACTAATCTCCGCGTATTGTCTTGTGACTAAGACGAGAAAATTAAAATAAATTATAATAGGACCCCCAAAGGTCACGCTTACCGGTGGACGCTATGATAAATATTTTGAGGCTGTCGAGGTATAGAATATAAGGATATACGAATAATATAATATAATAAGACTTAATTTAAACTTAACTCTATCTTGGAATCCCTGGCTCGGTACAGAAACTGCAGGAACAAATTAGGAAATGTAAATATATCCTCTAATGCGTGTATTACGTAACGTGCTGATTGTATAGTAAAATTATATATTTTAGCATAATAAATTACCATACATACAAAAAATATAATAGCGCTCTTGTGACGTAATGGGATAGTTCTGACTGTAAGTGTGAAGGTTGTGGGTACGAACTACTATTTGAAAGGCGTTTTTTCATATACGTTATCCCATTGTGCCACAGTGGCGCTGAGGCTGTCGTTGCTCCGGAGCACAAGCGTGCGACGTTAGACGTGATGGTTGTAGATTGCATATCCACTCAAGAGAATTAAATTTTAAATATTTAATTTTTCTTGCTTTGGCAACAAAGCAAAGCGTGGCGTTGAGTTCCGCAACTCTCGAACGGAACGGAAGTATCTTAATGGTGAACGGCCTATGCCTACCAGCTGTGTGAGAAACAGTGCATATTAACATTAATATAATTTACTACACGGCGTTGACTTCCACTATAGTAAAGGTAGTGTTCGGTTGGAAAGCGAAGGTTCTCTGCTAAGCTTGCTATATGCGGAATAAACCATGCAACTGATAGAGAAAAGAATTAGAATGAAAAAAAATTTATTAAGTCTAAGCTCGTTGAGTGGTACTATTGTATGGGTTAAATACTGTAATAATTGTATAAAAAATATAAAGTGAATTGTAATATTTATAAGATCTGAACCCATTATAACAATAAAGAAGAAAATAAAAAATGACTTACCACTGAGCGCTTAGCTTACTTTTATAATTATGTTTAAACATAAATTAATGCTTAAGCGACATGTAAATGTATGTCATAAAAGTCTCGTAAAATACGGCGTTAATAAAAGTGGGTTAATTGCTTTCTTCCCTTAACTAGTGTACTGCTTACTCACACTTTGGTACACACAATTAAGAACTCCTAAAGACTATTGGCATACAATGATAAAGTAAAACAATTGTTTGAGCTTCGAGCTTCGACCAAGCGAAGTCTAATTAATATAATATTTAATAATATGATTATTTTTCTCTTTTTTTCAGTCTTCCACACATGGGATAGGTAGAAGGAACCTAGTGTTAAGACTCTCCATTCCTATTAAGTATTATTACATCCGTTCCCCACTTGCCGTCGAATCCTGGAGTAATTGTGTGTTGACTGGCGAAGCAATGCCGAGGTTTACCTTTATACCAGAGGAAGTAAAATAAATTTACAATATATAATTTTTCGCATAAGGATACGAACTCATAACCTGTCAAGTATGTAGTCGCTGTGCTCCTACGCATCTGGCCTCTAGGTGCTTACATTTATTTTTAGACGTCGCTATCCCAAATACCAGTAAGGCAAAAGCAATCAAGCTTTATTAAGAGAAATTCCAATAGTGAAGTGCAACGAAGAATATTTCGTATAATTATTTATCTTTTGTATCGTAATAGCACTCTGAGCTTGAAAGTCAATGATAATTTTATTTGCAAAATTATGCTAAAAACTCTTTCTTGTAATTGAGAGGTTTCATGAATATTTAAAACATTTTTTTTAAAATTACATTAAATATGCAAATTTAATATATGTAAACATTTACTAGAAATCTTCCTTTTTTCTTAATATTTACTATAATAATAATATCCAAGTCGTTGACGTAATAGCTCCACCTAGTAAAATTCACAACTAATCTCGTTAACCTATAAATGTATATAGGTACATACAGATTTAAAATCAGAATTTATGTACTATAAGAATTTTAAACGTTGAAAATTATGAAAAAAAAAATCACTCACAGCCCTTTTTGTTTTGTTGCGCAGCGTTGAGTTCCGCCATTCAAACACCAATGTTTCGAAAAATTATGTGGTGTATAGAGTGTCTCAGCACTAACTAACCCTCTGTATACTCTGATATGGGAGAAATAGTAGATATAGAAGCGTTTCTACGCTTCTACGCTTTTTCTGAATCTAAGCCTTATTGGACTAGAAGCATGACCGTTGCAAATTCGTATTTCCTATAATGCAATGATTATAGTTAAAATACTTTAATTTCTTAACTCTAGAAAGAGTTTACTTCCAACTCTCTACAAGCAACGTATCGAAAATTGGGTGAAAATGGGAGAATGGAGAGTTTTAGCACAGCGGAAATCTACACCAACCGAAGTGGTATTCAACTATTGCACATACACTCAACGATTGTAACATTATAACTTGTAAGATGTTTAGTCTGAACTTGAGTACAACGAGGAGAATGGAGTGTCTTAACAGTACACATATGCCATATGCCTACCCTGCTGTATGCAGAATACATTGTGAAATCAAAAAAAGTCCAATATTTTCATTAATTTCAATATTAAATAATTAATTATCTTCACGCTTCAAATAATAGAGCTGTACATCGTTTTCCACTCACGCCTGTATGAGCAATACGTACTATATTATAGTTTTGCTTTCAATAACTTGAAATTGCTTTGGGTGCAGTTGAGATGTTTTGATATGCAAAGGTATTTGTGAATTCAATTTTGACTTTTGTATGTTATAACATTTTGGTAGCTGTCTATCTAGTCTGACTGCAGTGCGTTTTGGGTGTGGATTCGATTTATATACTTTGTAGTGAATATTATTGTGTTTAATTTTTAAGTTCGCTTACTGTCATACACCTCTTCATACATCATCTCATGTATGAAAGTGAACTTTGTTAACTTACTCTTCAGACAACAAAAACTGTAAAAAAGATAACCGGGAATCTATGGGTATTTGATTAAAAAATACAACTAAATTGATATATTCTAGGGGAAGATATTTATAAACGTGTAAAAAATTTGCAGCTCTCCAACACGCGACACTTATGGATACACACATGAATACTAAAACTTGTATATGTTAGCCATATCTCTGCCTGCTTTTACTTCCCTCCAGGTCTAAAGGAACATTGGCTATAAATAAATTTTGTATAAAACATTTATAAGATGCACGTTGTCCCCAACTAAATTACGCGAGGTCTGAAAGAGTATTTTCAACATTTTCTAAACAGAAATAGTTCTTATCGTCCTAATAATAGAGTTTTATTTCATTTGTTATAACAAAATTCTTGTCCTAGGCAAGAATAATAATAGATCTTAGGATATTTTACTACATAATGATATTAATGGTTTTATGCAAATTATATGGATAATATGGATTATATTATTATTATATTATTATTGGTTTATGTAGATATACGAGTATATAATAAAATCTTCTTTCTTTATACTCATGCAAGAAAGAGTATACAATTTATTATATAAATCGATGTAATAATTAATGCCATGATAAATTTTGAGCTATATGCTTTTAGGGTTCCTTATCTTTTAAGAAAAAAAGGAACCATTGTAAGATTAATTTGTTGTCCGTCTGTCTGTTTGTCAAGAGTCTTTATCTCAGGAACGCTTGGAGATATTGAGTTCTAACCTGAAAAAATATTTGTATATTTACATATAAAAAGGTATGGCCGCGTAATTTGACACTATAAAAGGAATCATAATGAATATGGTTTAATCTAGAAGTATGAAATTTGTAACTAGCATCTAAAAGTAGGACTAGATAAGGAAAAAAATTAAAACTATACAGCTGTGGTTAAATTCTAAATGCCTTAAATAGGGGGCAAAATTTGGTATTAAAGCCGGTAGTTCAAGTGAGGTATCAGATGAAAGGCCTCTGGCTAGGCTAAGCCTGAATTTTAGAAAAAGCTCAAGACGTCCAATTGTTTACGGAACCTTAACACATTATATTACTGTGTCCTGAACTTTGGAGCCGTCGTAGTATATCGTGGCATCTGTAAGCAGAAAAAGAATCATTTCCATTCCAAGTTTTGAAACATTGTGAAATGAGAAATATTGCCACTCAATATGCAATCTTTATCCAAAGGTAGGCAACTGTGTTGTAGAGTGATTCACCAGTTAAAGATATTTGTTTGTATTTAAGTTTCATGCTGTATGCATACAACTAACTATCTATAAATCAAATTGTAAGGAGAGAATAAGCACAATTAAAAAAAATCTATAAATATACAGATGTTACCAACAGAATTTTTTTACAATTTTAATAGTTACATTTCGAATTATCATGTCACATTGATGTATATATTTTATTTATAAATAAAATACTTTTTTATTTTTAAGAAACATTTTTTTCGTTTATACTACAGTACATGGCGTGGCAGTGATATATACACGCGAACTACCTATTAATCTAATATCTAGACAGAATTTCTAGGTAAATGTATTTGAAATGAAAAGAATAAATATTTTCTTTATATAAAACACACAAATTTTTGTTGAGCACAAGTAAAGTTGACGCAGCATGTGCCATTGTAAATTTTAGTCGATAGCGTGTTTATGTTTTCACATAATCACTGTATAAAAGTAGTATTATCGTATTTAACATATATAACATCATGGAGAGAGACGAGGGAAAGCTACTTTTAAAATAAACTAGAGTTAGAAATGAAAGTACAACGATAACGTAAATCAATAAGCTTGCTACTTTGGTAATTAATCTGAATAATGCTACTTGTTGCTCCAACCTCCACGTCCTGCCGTTCCGGATATGGTATGTTGGTAAATGTGGTGTTGGGGGTACCCAACTTCGCCACTTAATACACCAGCACCCTGGTACTCGTCGCCTTGGTGGAGCCTTATCAGCGCGCTCTCATGTGAAGGCTGCGAGTATATCTTATCGTTAATAACAAAACGTAGAGCTATACAAAAAATTGCTACTAAATTCAAATAAAATAATATTTTAATAATAAAATCAGCTTCACGCTGTATCCCGAATGAACTTAGTGTTAAGACACTCTCTTCCCCACTTTCTGCCAATTTTTTTGAGGCATTACCTGTTGAGTGGCGGAACTTAACGCCAGGCCAGAGCCTCATTGCCAGAGTGAAGAAAGGAAAATTTTAATAAATAATAATTGAATCCCTCGAGTCCGAACCCAGAATGGGATCGAACCCAGAACTGCTGTGTTACAGTCACATCCTTGTGTACCTGCACTACGACAGCCTCAAGATTATGCTAGATATGTACATACATATCAAAGTAACAACAATTTATCAGAAGCAGCTGCTCCTAGGCCTAGTTAGTTACTTTCTTATTTATATTTCATTGTAGATCGCGAAGCATGAATGATATGATGAAGCACCAGAATTTATTACTACAAATAAATAATACATTGCTGAATTTTGCTTTGTAATAATAGTATTCTTATTATATCTTACATTGAATGTGGAATGATAAGCATGACTACGCTAGTACCGGGTTTTAACTAGAGACCAGCCCTGTCTTGACACTAATGTGAAAAAATCAGCTTTACGCTGTATCCTGCACACAGGCTGTAGGTAGATGGAACCTAGTATTAAGACACTCCGCTCCCTACTTTTAACTTGAATCTGGAGGGATTATGTGTTGAGCGGCGGAACTTAGAGCTTTGCCTCGACACCAGAGCGAAGAAATTAAAATAGTAAATATTTAATTTCCTTGTATGGGAATCGAACCCAAAACCTGTTACGTTTACAGTCACATGCTTGTGCCCCTGCTTTTGGCCTCAATTATATTTATAATTCTTTAAATATTCTAGGAGAGCTCATATGACTACATAAGAAGGACATTTTCATCTCAATTCTCGATGCATGTCAAGGTTTTTGAAGCCTATGAATAAATATGGCCTATGCTAGGCCAAGTGGAATGTAAGTTATAATAGAAATTGTTCTTTCATAATACTTAAGAGCGTTATCTATTTTTTTCTTATATACACAATATATTAAACTGATGGATTCTAAATGAAATTTTAAAAAAATGACAAGCCATGTTGGTTACAATGAAAATATATACTTTTATCAGCTTCACTGTGTGTTCCGCAAACAGCAGGATTAGCAAAGGGAACCTAATGGTGAGACATTATGCTATTGATTTTCTGTCTGATTTTTAAGACATTATGTTAAATGATGGAATTAAACGCCACACCAAACCGGGGAAATAAAGAATGATTCATTGATGAAGAATTATATAACGAAGATGAGAATAATTATATAACTTATGTTATTAAAAACATTCCTACTGTTTTCTTTTCATTTTTGGCATCACCTTCATTTTCAGGCAAGCAAAGAATACATAGCATAATGATTACTTACTTTGATGACTCAATTTATTCTAGACAAATAAGCGCTACGATAATTGAAGGCCTGAAGGACTTCATTAAAATTCTATACCGTATTGACATTGAAGGGAAAAAAGTATTTTCTGATACTTTAAGAGGCTTTGCGTTAGACAGTTGATTGAAATTTAAGTACAAGCCAGCTTATTTAACATAGCGAGATAAATAATATAAATGCTCAAAATGTTACGTCTGCTTTATTTTTAAATCATACATTTTTATTTGTAAATTTCTTACAAAAAATAGCTTCTTATTCAATTTTTTTTCCGCAGTAGGGTAGGCTGAAATATTTAGTGTTAAGGCACTCCGCTCCCCACGCAATGCCCTACTTTAAAGATTATGTAAATAAATGCTTTTTAAGATTATGTATATAAATGGCTTGCCCACCTAAATTTATTGTTATACTAAAGCTGAATTACACAAAATATTTACATAAATTTTAGCCTATGCATTATTCTGATATAAGAACTAATCATTTAAATTCAGTAGTTATATGTGAAAATTGATTAAATGGGAAAATGAAAATCATTTAATCTCCATAAAAATAATCAAACCTTCAACCATTGGAAACAGTCATACACTCTTACATTAAGATTTCTACTTATCAGATAGATAATTAATTTTTCGATATTGATTGATTTATGTCAATGAGTAACATGTTACTAAGATATTTCTATTTAATTATCTCTAGATGAATTTGGAAAATAATATCAGAAATTATTAATGTATTTACCGCCATTAAAATCATTAATATCACAAATTACGCTGTTGTACAGCTATCTATCATAAGCGGAAAAGAGAAATATAGTGAGTCATGGCTATATTCAATAGGTTGCCGATTTTAAGACAATATACACTGATTTAGGCTTTCCGGCATCGAGCTTTTGTTCGCTGAATTTCAAAAAATATTTGATGGTACAGTCTGGTTGAAAATATAAAAATCTTATTTAGCTGCCAAACAGGAAGTACGAGTACATGGCATGCTTCGTATCTTGGTATCTTCATCTTACGTTTAACGGATATAACAGTGCAAGCAGAGAGAACTGAGTTTAAAGACACTCCGTTTTCTGCATTTGCCAGCCAATTGAGACTTTGCTTTGACTTTGGGAATTCTACAATGCCATTTGTAAAGCACTAGGGAACGAAATATTTCATTCAATGAGTGAAAATCGAACTTACAACTACATATGCCGTTTGCAGTTATAATTCTGTACCTCCATGCAACGATAACTTCGAACTAGCTTTACCGTTACTACTACTGGTTTTCTGCTGATGAATACAGGAATTGCAAGAAAGAGTTCTCTTGTAGCTGCTAAAAATAATTTAGACAACACAAAAAGACGGGTGTTACAAGTTTGACCTGTCTGTTGGTGTGTGTGTGTCGATCTTTGGCATCGTAGGTCATGAATGAACTGATTTGAGTGCACTTTTTATATCAAATCTATTGTTCTTAGTGATGGTTCTTAGCTATATGTTAATCAGATGAAAATCTGATAAGCTATTAAGGAGCTTCAAGCACTTTGCCAAGACGAAGTAGTGATATTTTGGGGTGTATTGAAATTTTTAATTTTGTTTTGAATTTCTAATTTCAATCACGAGGTAGTTTTTTTTACAAGAATCTAATAAGACGAAAAGAACTTGTTTGAGTGCCTGTAAGTTTTGAGTACTTTTTATACTTCATTTTATCCCACACCAACAATGACTAAGAAATTGCTTATAATAAAAAAGTAAAAGAGAAACATATTACTTTTATTACTTTTAACAACTTTACAGACAACATTGTTTATATTCTATTCATAACATTCTCTTACAGTAAGTACAATACTTTCAATGCTTAGACAGTGATTGTTTAAGAATTTATTATGTGTAAATATTTATTAATGCCATTGAGCTTGTGGGGCTTCGGTTAACTGTCTAGTGCCAGCTTTATAATATAATGTAGGCAAATGGACTTAGTGCTGCTTACTTTATGTAAATAGTTTTTTACATAAAGTAAACAGTAGTAAAGTAAGTAAGAGCTGCGCGTTCTTATAGCAATCATACACCTGTACGAGGTCGAGTTACTCTATATTAAAGCTTTATACAAAAAATTATAAAGATATAACGCAAGACGAGACAAAGTGCGGCGTTGAGTTCAGTAATTCAATATTCAGAATTTGGAGAGCGAGGAAAAGGAATTGTCTTAATGGAAATGGAATGAATTAATACTAGGTTTTCAGGATCCCTTGCCTACCTTGTTATGTGCGGAACCTAAAAAAATATATAAAGGCACGATTTAAATACTAAAAACAAGCGAAAATTATCAATTCAATGTAATAGTATTAGATTATGATCTAACATCTACAATGTTTATTAGAAACGAACTGAAATATCATTTTGTCTAAATAATTAGAGCATCACATCGTAATAGAATGTTTTTGTTAATTTGGTTAGAAACTCAATCTATTTTCATGTTAAGTTTGTTTATTTTTTTACCACTTCCCGCTGAAATCTGAAGATATTGCGTATTGGCGGAACTCAACGACGCGTTTTATCTCGTCACCAAAGCGAAGAATCTAAAATATTAAATATTTGAACCCACATCCGTCGCGTATAGTCTCACACTTGTGCTCCTGTGCCACGTTTGCCTTAATTTGAAAAGGAAATACTATTTGTGCAACCATGTGACTGTAACGCGAGTTATTATTTATTTTTATTTTTATTTCTTCGCTCTGGCACCAAGGCAAAATCTCGGCGTTGAGTTCTGCCATTAAAGATGCAGTACCTCGAAAAATTCGACGGAAAGAGAGGAACGGAGTATTTTCATATTTGATGGAAAATTAATAGTCTATTAGAAACTACACACTTTACATATTATACAAAAAGCCATAATTTTTTTGAATACGTTAACTTTATTAGCCTCTTTATACTACTTTCAATGACCATATAACGTCATCCAAAATTGAAGCAGAGTTGCAATGTTTAATTACAATTAACTTAACTCTGTTGTACCAGATCTGGGAATACCATATGTTTCTTCCATGCAACAAAAAAAAAAAAGATTAATCCATAACAGTCTAGTAACTTCGAAATTATTTAATTTTACTATTTTATTTTACTATAAATATTATTTTATTAAATTTGAAAAGCATGAAGACCACTACCATTAAGACTAAG
>DWGR01001948.1:0-14729 GCA_018247715.1 Heliconius burneyi
GGAGCCCGGCATTACCTAATGCGAAACGCAGTGGCATAAAGCCACTACTTCACGCCGGTTTTAAATGCCGGGGGTGGTAATTATCCGGTCGAGTCTGCCCATGCGTGTCACCATTGCTGGCAGCGTAACTCTCCCACTCGTACTTTAGTCGCCTCTTACGACACCACCAGTACGTACTAGAAGAAAAAACTCTTGAATTTTTAGAAAAAAATTGTATCAGGCTTTTAAAGAGTAGTTAAAACTGGTTTCAGTTAAAGTGACAAAAATAGTCTGTATAAAAAACTTATTGTTTTGTAATCACCATTAGCAACAGCTAGAAGAACACCATCTTACAGTAATTAGCAAATGGGTTTCCTAAGTCAACGAGGAAAACCGCATTCCAGTGGTATTCCCATTTAATTACACCTCATTTTACTAAATCGACCCAAAATTCAAATAGGTTCAATCGTTCACAGAATTTGTACCACACGAATTCTAATACGTATGCTAATTTATGATGCCTTGCCAGAATTATAGATGTCGCTACTGGCTCCAAATTACGACGGCTTACCCCACCCGTGCCTTGCCGCCGCCATTTTGCCGTCTGATGTTCCCGAGTCGAAATTAAAATGCACTATCGCTATTCACTGCTAATGTACTTTTTTGGTTGGCTTTTTCGTTGAAATTTGAATTTTACTGTGTGTTTTTGATGTGTATGTGTTTGTGGGAAAGGGTTGAATTTGAATTTACTGAGTAATTGTTTTAAAATCTAGCAGTTCTCTTTTCAAGAAGAGTTGACGAGTTTTTTTGTCAATAAATTTTATTAATAGTATGAAAGTCTGTAATATGTATATGTAGTGTAAAGTTTACTTGTTGCTAGTAAAAGAAAGCTTTTTGTTTTATCTCCACCAGTCTTCATTTGACTCCGTTCTCCACTTTCGCTGAATCTTAAGGGATTGTGTTTTGGATGTTGGAACTGATCGCCTTGCTTTTTCTCTGTACTAAAAAGAAGTGAAAATTTTTCCTCACAGACACAAGTTTTTCCACTTAGTGCTTGCATTTATTAAGCGACAGAGTACCCTCTTCCCTGTCCCTTCCCTCTAATCCAAAAGCGTCGCGTTTACAGTATTATTTATTCCGTGAATTATTTAAATTTATCTTTATTTATTCTCTATTATCATTTTTCTAACACAGTCTTGTTGCAGTTGCATGTTGCACAACGATAGCTTCCTTCTAAAATACAAATAATAAAAATGTTATTTCGTAAATTTAAGGTTTTATGTATTAGCAGAAAAATATTATAAAATATATTATAGATAAGTAAAATATTTTTTCTACAAGATATTACTTTCGTAATTGTATATGCAAAGTAGGAACAATTAAAAAAATTACTTAAATAAAAAAAAATATTTTATAATTACGTAACCTAAATTTAAGCATTGAATTTAAAAAAGTATCGAGGCCGTCGTGGCGCAGTGGTACAAACGCGTAACTTGTGACTGTAAGCGCAACTTATTGCGGGTTCGATCCCCATTCGAGAAAACGAAATATTTATGAATATTTATATTTTCTTTCCTTTGGTCTGGTGTCGAAGCAAAAGTACAGCGTTGAGTTCTGCCGCTCAACACGCAATGGCTCCAGAATTCACCGGAATGTCTTGAAAGGAGTGTCTTAACACTAAGTTCTGTGTGCGGGATACAGCGTGAATTTGATTTTTTAATTTAGTACATGTATGATCATATGAAGTCCAGACATCGCGTCTCGCTAATAATGTTGCCTCATACAAATTTTCATAAATATTATTTACGACTTTCATAATTTTACAACTGCGACTTTAAAACTGCCAGTATGTATATTTATTATTTTTATTGCTGTAATAAGTTTTAAAGATTACTTTTCTGTGACATATTTGTAGTTGAGTTGTTAATATAAATACATTTGTTTTCACAACGTTGCTAATAAGAGCGACTTATCAGTCAGCCTCTCTCCAACTCGTAGCGACGTTTTGGGGCTCCGGCGGCTCAGCATCTAGCTGAACGTGACGGTCGTGGGATCCCACTAATAAAATCTTTACTTTGCATACAAGATAATTCAATGATATTTAATTTACTAATTTCTCATACTTAGCTGAACAGAAGTGAGTTAATTTGCGATAATACTCTGTTTATATGGTTTATCTAAAAAAAAAATTATATCTAAAATTAAAAATAAAATACGTTTAAAATAAAAAAATGAAATAAAAAAGCATGTGTAAAAGAAAAAAATGTGCTATAAGATATTGACTGCACAGTCAATTGCGCATAGCTGTGCATTTTGTTCTTGTATCTAATGTAGAATACACAAATAGTAACTTAGAACAAATATTACGTGTTATTTAAATAAATCTACGAAGTTTTAAAACGAATATACAGAAATTCTCCGTTTTATGTTCAAAGTTGTAGCATTGGGAAATGCAGAAATGTAGTATGATATTGTTTTATTTTATTTTTCTCGTTCAAAGTTCTAGTTGCTAACAATAATGGCTGGTATTCTTTCTTATTCCCTGGCCATTCACAATAGAAGTAAGTGCGATATGCAAATGCAATTAAGCTAACAGCCTTCTGTCGACTTATCTGGGTGTAGCTTATTGCAAGCGGAGGATAAGCGGGTAGATAAGAAAAGAAAACAGTTGTTGCCAAAGTATACCTTAAAAATTCTTTTAATTATCCGGATTATATTACTGACAAAATAGTTTCATATACTGTTTACACTTAGGTGTTACATTCTTCTTTTTCTAATCGATAGTATGTGAAAGAGAATTACAGAAATTGATCAATAGCATTTTTTTTAACATTTTCCGTCGAAATCTAGAGGCATTGCGTGTGAAGTGGCGAATAGGATTAATATTTAAAGGATTAAGGACTTCTCATATATTTTTTGCAGATCAAACTTGTTTCTACGCTACGATACCTATTCGTATATAATCTTGTTTACCATAGCAATTAGATATAACTAAGAAAATTTCACCAAAATTCGAAATCTACCTACAACTAAATCGCCTCTTAGCTTAACTATAACGTACTCGCCAAGTTACTTTAAGTATTGTTCTAATACATGCTGTGACCAGAGTTCCTATGCAGACACAATGCAGTTTGGGACTAAATTAAGCTAAAGCAATTGTCTCTGTGGCTTGCAATTTGCATGTACACTGGCGCAGTGTCTCGTTTGGCTTAACTCTTGAGACATTAAGTCTAGTCGTTGTTTTAGTTTTGACTTGAAATTGCTATAATGCACTAGACAAATGTATTTAAATAAAGTGAATTAACATTTTAATTGTTATTTTAAATTGTATGAACAGTTACACATAATAAGACCGTATATATATTTAGATTTTTACTCAATAGCTTATATCTTACTAATGTTATAAATGTGATGTATAGTATGGATGTTTGTTGCATTTTTACGTAAACAACTACTGAACGGATTTCGATAAAACTATACAGTAATATAGCTTATACATAAAAATATTGAGTTCTGCCACTCAACGCAGTGCTTCTAGAATTCGGCTGAAAGTGGGGAACGGAGTATCTTAATACTGGGTTCCCTCTGTCTACTCCGCTGTTTACGGGATCAGCGTGAAGCTTATTTATTGTTTTTTTTAATCAAAATATTATATAGGCTACAGTTTATACAATTTGACTATAATATTTTTTAGCATCTACTGCAAAAGTACTAGAGAGAAGTTGACATATCAAATGGGGAAGAATAACTCTATATTAACTACAAATGGATAATATAAAGAATTATCAATGAAATATAAAGAATAATAAATTTATACTACTGCAGATTTCTACCAGATTTATTCCACTTCCAAAGCCAGCCCTATCAAAATAAATAGTTATTGCCACCATTTATTCGCATATTAAAATGTCCATAGTATTTTTACTTTAAATTATGACAGGCAGAACGGTCAGTTAAACCCTAAGGTCCAATACCACGATCGCTTGGCTCAAAGCCAGCCACCCGAGTAGATTTATGTACCGTTAACTACTTTCATAGAGCTTAGCCACGGTCTACGTGTCCGATCGATATTCTTTAAAAGGGAAGGGTGGAAACAGACTGGTTGAGTTAGCCCTTATTTATTGGCTATTATAATTTTGTTTTGTATCTTTTATTTTTTTTTTAAAGAATTGATGTTTTTATCTTTTTAAATAACAATTTGACATAAGATCCTTTTTCAGTTTCACGCTGTATCTCGCACTCTAGCAGGATAGACAGAAAGAACCTAGTGTTAAAACACTCTTTTCCCTACTTTCCGCCGATTTTTACATCGTCGTCTCTAGAATAATATATAATATTGAGTGGCGAAACTCAATGCTGCGCTTTGCTTCGACACCAGGGCGCAGAAATGAAAATCTTAATAAATAATTATACATCTCCCGAGAGATTGAACCCACAACCGTCACGCTTACAGCCATACGCTTGTACTCCTGCGCCACGACAGCCTCAATATATCAATTTGATATAAGATAATAATTGCAAGCACAATAAATTTTCGCTATCAACTTGTTATTGTTAAAAAGTTTAAATAAGCTGTCGTCGTCTTCGTATACCATTTATTTAGTTAATTTATAAATGTTTGGCGTGAATTGCCATCATGGAATAGGTAATCTCTGAAGTGCGTAAAGTTAACTCATTAGGTTTAATATCAAGAGAAAAGTTTTTGTGTAACGGCCGCAAGTTTAATGTACCGGTGTTGGTAGGCGAGCCGCAGTCACTTTGCGAAATATAATTTTGTCTAAGTATTTAAAATATAAAATGTTTTGTATGTATGGGAATTAATGCAAATTATAAGCCGTCGTGGTGACATAAGGGTGTGACTGTAAGGCGTCGGTTGTGGGTTCGATCCCGACTCGAGAGAAAGAATTATTATTAACATTTTCATTTCTTCGTTCTAGCAGGCAAAAGATAGATACTATATTGCAAGAAAAAGTTTCAAACATAATTATTACAATTAAATAAATAAAGCAAGCTTCACGCTGTATCCCGCACACAGCAGGGTAGGTAGAGGGAACCTAATATTAACATTTCCCACTTTCTGCGGAATTATGGAGGCAATGCGTGTTGATTGCCTCGACACCAGAGCGAAGAAATGAAAATATAAACGTAAATCGTACATAAATATGTCACTTCCTCGAGTGGCGATCGAACCCACAACCGTCGCGTTACAGTCACATCCTTGTGCCGCTGCGCCACGGCGGCCTCAATGTGGTTATTACAATTAAAAGTATGATAGTGGGCTTATATAGTATTGAATGTCTAGTCAAGTTTTGGTTGGTCAAATTGCGGCGTTGGGTAATGCCACTCTGCATCATATACTCGTATAATGACTTAAAAAGTCGAATTTATAGAAGATTCGAAATGTAAGATTACTTATTGTTTGATAATAAAATATGTTGGATAAATTATAAAACAATAAGGATGACATGATTGAGGATGTTTCATCTCCTCACGATACGAGCAGTTTCAACTAATGCCTACTGTCTTTTCAATCCGGTTCCTAGATTTCGACATCGGCTATAGGGGAGACAGGCTTTCAGAAACAATTATTATGAATATTCCTATATTTTCAAAACCCTACATTTTCTAGTTATTTTTAGGTATATGGTGTAAGTATTTAATCCAACTATCAATGTAATGAAATTATTATCGCATTTCATATAAAATTAACTTTTGTAAAAAATAAAACTAGTTACATCTTGCCTCTTGTTAGGGGAAAGAGGTAACAGGCTCGGGATAACTAGAAACAATTCAAAATCTAGTCATTTTAGAAAGGTATATTTTATTAATTATAAACCATTTATATTTTGTATGTTCTATCGGGTTTTCCATTAAGGACATAACAGTTTAGCTCAATTTAGCTCTCCGCGGCTAGTGGCACCGTCTTGTTGAAACCAAATATCGTTGATGTCAAGTCCATCCAATTCTGGTCAGAAATAATCTTCTAATATACCACGATAGCGCTCTCCATTGACGGTAACATGACGGTCGTTTTCATCCAAGAAAAAATACGGCCCAATCACACCTCCGGCATGAAAACCGCACCAAACAGTATTTTTTTGCGGATGCAACGGTGTCTCAAGAAGCACATGTGGGTTTGTTGCTGACCTTATTAACAAAGCCATTGAGCCAGAAGTGAGCTACGGACGAAAATTGGAGTAAGCGCACTTAAAGTTGCGATCACCAACTCAGAATTTCGGTAGTAATATTTAATCACGTCTAAACGTGACTGGTTCGTGAACTTATCATAATAAAAATGTTGCCTTTAACTAACGTTTTGACATTGACAGTTTATTAAAAAAGTTTAAGGGTGCGTTCATATAAAGATACAAAATTGTTATGTCCCTAATATTGATTGTAAAACCCTTTACAATCAATACTTGACCGCCGTCATTGAGCCGTGTGTTCCCGGCTTAGAATAGGATCACCCTGGTACTGGTGGTGTCGTAAGAGGCGACTAAAGTACGAGTGGGAGAGTCACGTTGCCTGCAATGGCGACACGCATGAGCAGTCTCGACCGGATCATTCCACCTCAAAAGCTGGCAACGCACCAGTGGCTCCTCTGGTGTTGCGCGGTGTCGTGGGCGGCGGTGATCACTTGCGACAGGTGACCCGTACGCTCGTTTGCCATGCTTTTTCCATAAAAAAAAAAGTAACAGTATTTATAGGAACATGTTTTTTTATAGAATCACAAATTGTACCGTATTTGAAATAATCAACAATTACAATGTTGGTTTTACAAAATTTATGTACGTTTGTTCATAATTTTTTAAGATTATGAATAGTGAGTGATTTATTATTATTTATTATATTTGAATAAGAATTTATTTGAGAAATTTTTCGATTTATTAAAATTTAAATTTTCAAAATTATCTTGCTCATGACAACGGTACTGTAGAATTTATAATAAAACATTTCCATTTTCAATTCAGAGATTGTATTTCGACTCTAGAAATTTATACCTCGGGGAACATAAATTTAATTAATGCTCAAATGAAACGAACATTATCTCAAGGGGATGATCTTATATTTTCTACAAAGTGTAATTAAAATTTAAAGTACTTAATAATTAACACTATCTAGAAATTATACATTTATTATTACTGTTTTAAGGGCTGGAAGATATTTTGTTAAAAATAATATGAGGCTCTTGTGGTTTAGCATTTGACTGTTAAGTGTGATTGTTCTTTCGATCCTCAACTCAAAATGTTGGTAGCAAGAAAAAATATTGTCGCACTAGTGTTTTTTTGTCTCTAAACAAGCAACTTCCCAAAAATTTATGGAAAGTGGAGAATAGAATAGGTAGATGAGCCAAACTCTTTTTTTATTCTTTTTTTATTTATTTATTATTTGCCTATAAACTAAACAAAAATAATATAGTTCTTTTACCTGCCATACTAGATGTAATAAATTTAAATCAGTGGGTAGTTTAATTAATTAAAGTTTTTGTAATATATGCACGAGGTTTTTACTCTCCTTCTTTATTCTTCATGAGATTGGCAAAGTGAATTGTGTTCAACTGTAAATATTAAAAGTAATAAAATTAAGAAATGAAGAGAACATTGAAATTCAATGCACTTAAGGCACACGCGTCTATTTATTTTGCCTTAAAGTTATTTTAATAAGGATTTACATTATTGTTTTGTCAAAATTAAAACAAAATGTAATGTATTGCTCAAAAATACACCGCTCAATATATTAAAAATATTGCCTGTCAATGTCAATTTCTTCGCTCTGGTGTAAAGGCAAAGCGCGGCGTTGAGTTCTGCCACTCAACACGCAATGCTTCCAGAATTCGGCAGGAAGTGGGGAATGGTGTGTCTTAATAATGTGTTCCTTCTGCCTACCCTGCTGTGTGCGGTATACAAGTCTAAGTAAAAATCTAAGTAAGTATTATATTTTTTATGTAACCAAAGTTAATTTACATAGAATAATATAATTCTTTCCCATACAAGTGTTTAATTTTTATCTCAAAACTGCTATTGTTTAAGGCCGCAGTCACGGAGTAGAGGCACGAAGTGAGACTGTAAAACCTACTGGTTGTGGGTTCGATTTAGAGATACTGAAAATATTAACATTAACCCGTCGAAGCAGCCTGCATTTTACAAGCATTTAGCTTGTTACGAGCACAGTACATAACATACATACTCGTACATAGTACATAAGCCCCATACGCGAGCAATATATGCGCCGAGACATATTGGTTTTCCATAAAATATGGGATGTCGAAGTTAAAGTTATGCTTGTTTTTAGTCAGCATATTGAAATATAACATCGGCTCTGGCTGTTCCAGGTCCTCTGGGAAAACATGTGGAAATGAAAACGGTGCCTGCACCGGTTGTAAACAATTGTGCCGAGGTAAGATATACATTTGAGATAGCTAATATTGTGAATGTTTTTAATTTTATTTTTGTTGTTCAACTGTTTGTATGTGGGTGGAACTTTTATGTTGTGGCTTTTATTTGTTTTGCATTTATATATGATAAACGTCCATGCTGAAAATGGCGTTGTTTTTATATTAAGATAGATTTACTTTGTGAAAGAATATTTTTATTTACTTTAATTTTTTAATTAATTGGATAGGCAGATGCAAACTTATATTCAGACCGTCCGTTCTCCAGTTTTCGCCATATTTTTGAAATATTGCGTGTTGAGTGGCGAAACACAACCTCACGCTTTGTCTTGTTACCACAGGGGGGAAATGAAAATATTAGCTGTAATCGATGCGTCAGACGCTGCGCCACGGTGGCCTCATTATTAACCTTAATATTACATAACATTTTAAATAATTGAGTTGGGTGTGACTGTAATGCGACGGTTGTGGGTTCGATATCCACTCGAGGAAGTGTAATATTTATGTACGTTTATATTTCCATTTCTTCGCTTTGGTGTCGAGGCAAAGCGCGGCGTTGAGTTTTACCACTTGACACGCAATGCTCCCAGAAAGTGGAGAATCAAGTGTCTTAACACTAGATTCCCTCTGCCTACCCTGCTGTGTGCGGGATACAGCGTGAAGCTGATTTATTATTTATTTCTTAAAATAAATAAATCTATGTAACATTTTCATATTAGGGTATGAAGATAAGCAAATCACATGGCATTAGCGGAGACAGGGGATTTGCGGCGACATCTAGTTTAACGTCACTCGAAAATGTCACTCGCGGGAATTACAGATCTCGACCAATGATAAAAACAATTTGTTTTTTTATCAATATGCTTAGCTTTCCTGACTTTTTTGTAAATGACGACTATATTGGTAAAAGTTCTCTTTTAGTGTTATTTATACGTAAAGGAAACATTTTAAAAATGAAAGACGCGTTTAGTTCAAAATTACATATTTTTATAAAAAAATGATTCATCCTGTATCCGTACACACTAGGGTAGGCAGAGGGAACCTAATGTTAATACACTCTGTTCTCCACATTCCGCTGAATTTTTCTAGGCTTTGCGTTTTGAGTGGCGAATCTTAACGCCGTTTAGTAATTACGAGTCTTATCTGGTTTCTAAATATCTATATTTGTACTATTTAACTTAAATCATATTTAAAAATTTAAGTATAGCAATTCTAAAAAAAATAAGACTCAAACCCATCTAATGTGTGATTTTAGTTACAATTCCATTAAGCCTAATGTTACGTACATTAAAGGTGCCTGATCCTCCTTTACTACCTGATCCTCTTCGAATATATTAAAGAGTTTCAATTAAGACGCTCCAACCAGTAAGGAGTATATCAGCTGGTTTCCTTATTATTTCATCATCATTAGTGGAATACATAATTAATTGCGTTGATAAATCTCTTCTCTGTAATATAATTAATTATTTTCTGTTTGTGCTTTCGATAGTTGCGTAGTTACGTATTCGAGCGGAACCCCGGGGAGAGTTTGATTAAAATATATTATTTTTATGACGTTAGGTTCTTTGTTGTAAATTTTAATCATATTTAATGACTATCACCAGGTCCTCTATACCTTTCTTATATTTATGAAAAAAATACATGGAGAACGGAATGTCTTAACACTAGGTTCCCTCGGCCTACCATAGTGTGTGCGGGATACAGCGTGAAGATGATTTTTAGATACATCAAAATAATACACCGTAATAAAATTACGTCTTTTTACAAGAAAATATAAGAACTAATCCAAATTACTGTATGAAGCTAGATAAATTAAAACATGATGGAGCACTAAGTAAGATCTTAGCGATTTTTCGCTCGACTGGAAACCAACAACCGTTAAGGATGTAAAGAGACAGATCGTTGGGTGGAATTAGTTGGACGAAACTAAATCTTGATCCTTGCGTGTCTGTCAATCCAGGGATATTGATGAGTCAGCCAGCCCCGGATAGGTCCCCCCAGGCCTCGCGGGAGAACAAAGAGCCCTCCTTTCAGCGATCTTCCCCACGCAATTAAATGAAGGTTTTTGTTGCCACTCTCCGTTACTACATTATCAGCACAATGCTTAGAATGATTTGCGAAAATAATTTTCGAGATTGTTTTTTTCTTTTTGTCGAGATCAATGGGATGTCGGATTCGGTGTTCGCTTTTGTCTATAATGTGAATTTACTTTTGAATGTAGACCTATATGATTTTTTACATAATATGGCGTAGGTTTTTAGAGTTTTTTATAGTGATACAGTAAATTAGATAATTTTAATGTATATTTTTTTATGGGAAAAGCATAGCAAACGAGCGTACGGGTCACCTGATAGTAAGAGATCACCGCCGCCCACGACACCGCGTAACACCAGAGGAGCTACTGGTGCGTTGCCAGCTTTTGGGGTGGTTGGGCGTTGGATTACAATTGTAAATAAATAACATTTTTTTACAATTGTAATGGTTGATAAATGCAAATTTTTAACAATGAAGCAATTTTGATATCTTTTTCTTATCTTTTTCCTCAATAATTTTCCTTTATAATATTAAAAGAAGAAACATTATTAGTGTATTATTTAGAACATTTAATCTTATATCGTTTTAGATGTAGCACAGCTTTATATAATAAGTAAGCACATTTTACTGGAAGGTTTAATTTGTTTTGATTAAATTTATAGGCTTACAGACTAAAGTCCACATATTAGAGCGGGCTATAAATGATGGATTATCCGGGTCAAGAGATTAGCATTATTAACATCTGAAGCGACGTTCACTTTGTGTTGATATACCACCATTATATAGCAGTGAAGTTAAATTTACTTAGGAAGTTAATAAGGATATTGAATTACGTTTTGTAATATTACTAAATAATAAATTATTACGTAGTTTGTCGGTTTTAGATTTAACCTTTAGAAATCATAATATTTTTATTTCCTCGTTCTGGTAATGTGGCAGAGTTGAGTTCCGCCACGTAACACATAATGCTGACAGCATTGCGTGTTAGAGTAGAGCATAGAATTTGTCGGAAATAAAGAGAGAATTTAGGAACGTAATTGTTTTAAAGGGAAAGTGTCTCAACACTAGTCTCCCATGTTCCCTCTGCCTTCCCTGCTATGTGCGGAGTGCAGCGTAAAGTTAAAAAAAAATATAAGTATATACAAAGTAGACACTTCTTAGTAGTGAGATGGTGCACAAACTTAATTGATCATTACAGATCGATTCATAGGTATACAAAACTCTCATGATAGGTATATTAAATTATGTGGCCAGTCTAGTCTGTCGCATTATCTCTTCATAGAAAGTAAATAAATTTTTAAATCACTCTTCAACATTTCATTATATATTTCATATTCCTTTCAAAACAGTTAATAAATTATAAGCTATAACATAAGTAAATTTTAATTAAATTCGACTATAATAATATATTTACATAATAAATAATGTTTTTTTTTTTCATTATTAATAGACTTAGAAAAGTGAAAAAATTTTCTTTACGGTTGAATCAATCATTCTAATTATTCTTATTATTAATTATATTAAATATCCCCTTAACATTTAAAATTTCTAAGTTTCAGGACATCACGCTGCAATTACAATACAAAAGAATAAATCAACATTGAAAACCGAAGTTGCAACAATAACTAAAGAATAAAGAAGAAAATTAAAAGAAGATAAGATAAGAAAAAAGAAAATTGAGAAGAAATATTTATTGGCACATTCGTGATCTACCCTGTAGATCCGGGCTTTTGTAGTTTAATTTTAATCAGAAGCTCGTCTCTACAGGTATCTCACGGCTGGAAGACCTCGCTACTTTGTTACTTCGAACATCAATGGAAGACTTGAAAATGTTTATATAAATATTTATACCTATAAGTATTTAAAAATAATGACAACGGAACCTTAATAAGTGGGAAACGGAACCTTAATATTACGTTCCCATTACCTTCCCTGCTATATAATGGATAGTGTGAAGGTGAAAATAAAGCACCTTGTATTTATACCTGTAATGTAGACATCATTTAATTTTGAATTAAATATAAATCTATTTTGTTGTAATATTTTGTAAATTTAATATTTTTTTTATTCAGGAGGTAAAAAAAATGTTAAAAATAGGCATGGAGTTAGTCTCCAAAGAAAGAAAGTGGCATGTCACTTCATTCTCTATTTCATGCTTCCAAATGCGAAACTTGCCTTTTATAACATTTTTTTATAGTTTAGATACTAAGGTCTCTTAATACATAGGCATAGGTTATGTTGTCATTGAATATAATATAAATTGTAAGTATGTATGTATAATTATTTGTCTTATATATTCAATCGTGTATTATTAGTCTATGTGTTGTATTATATAATAAATACGTATTTAGCTATATGTATATATAAAGATAAATGTATTATTTTATTTTTCTTTTTGTATATTATACATATTTTTACTACATTACCTGCTCTTTCTTACTTATGACAGCTTCTTTTCTCTCTGTTCTTTTCGGTTGTCTGGAAGAGATGGCTACTTAACCACGAGACCGCCTTTTGTGCATTTTGTATTTAATATGTATTTGTATGTTTATTCCTATTGTGGTGTACAAATAAAGTTATAATAATATGTACTACGTAACTAAACTCCAAAGTCATAGTCAAGTAAAGAATGATATGTTAAAAAGTAATAATTTAACAAAATCATAATACACATCCACAAAGCAAAGTACATCAGCTTTGCCCAATGGCTTTTGCTTTAAAGCTTTTGCTTGTAAGCAGAGGGAACCTGGTATCACTCCAAAGACACATTATAAGAATTCTCCTCGCTGAAGATCGAAACCGACCACTGTCTCACCGCGCCACGACGTCCTCAAAGTTATTATTTATACCTACGTATTGTGTAATTTAAATAGCCAATGTTAGCCAATTATTAAATATACATATATTATAATAAATTATTTTAATAAGAAATAACGAAACTAAAATAATAGTTATATAATGCTACAATTTGCATATTTTAAAATCATTATAAAAAATAATGTTCCAGTTCACATTTATTTCGCCCCTACAATAATAAATAGCATATATTTTCTCACCTAAATCTAAATTTGAGGCGTTAGCTAAAGTCTCGATTTTTGAGTTATGCATACTATTAAAATCCTATAACCAATATTCATCAACTAAGGAAAAAAGTTTGAAAAAAAGAACGTGACCACAAGGTGCTAAATGATATTCTCTCTTCTCTTTCCAGCCTCTTTCCTCTCATTTATCAGAGTTGCAAACAGAAAACAATATTGAGTTAATTTGTATTGTAGCCATATTGCTGAAATTTGAAGCAAAATTTTTTTTTATTAGAAGCAATATAAAAATACTTACGTTCATGAATGTAAATAACTGACAATTTATCGAAAAAAAATGAAACAATTATCGTTTTCTTAGTACAAAATAATAATAACAAAAACTCCATGAATATAATTAAAATGAAAAATTAAATTTTTCATCAAAGTCTTCTTGTGACGTTATCATGTAAAATTACGTGTTGGTAAACCGACTTTGCGGACAACTACCTCATTCTGAATATTTGACGTATATACGTGCTCTCCATTACATATGTAATGGAGAGCACGAACTCTTCTTATCCTGTAGTAAAAAAATGTTATATTAATATAAGGATTATACACAAATATTATAATTATAATATATAATATTTTACTGTTAAAGCATTATTGTAAATAGAATTAAAAACAAAAATTACTTTAATTAATAAGAAATCAAATTTTACTTAGTAATATACAGTCCGATAATAAAATATTATGTAATGTTCGTTGTTCACATTACTCTCAATATAAGATCTACTACGTAACTAAACTCCAAAATCATATGTAAAGAATAATATGTAAAAAATTAAACAGTGTCAAATAGAATCTTATTATAAAAATCAGCCAAATATTTTTTTTATAGCTGTTTTTTTTTAAATAACCCTTGTTGCTTAACTTACATGTATTATCGAGAAAAAAAAATAACTACAATGGTTAATCTGGTTTTATCTTAATTATAGATTTTACTATTTTCAAGACAATTTTAACATTCGAGAAAATGAAATATTTAATATTCTCATTTCTCCGCTTTGGTGTCTGACGGAAAGTGGGGAGCGAGTGTCTCAACACTAGGTTCGTACCTACCTAATTTATTATACTTTAAAATGTTGTAAAAATATATTATGAAAATAAAATTATGACTTATACAGGGTGGAATTGAACGCACCACTTTAAATGAAACCACAGTTTTAACTACTCTATAAAAGCCTAATATAATTCAGAAAAAAAATAATTCCCAAAAATGAAAAAGTTATTTTTTCAAACAA
>DWGR01001949.1:0-14727 GCA_018247715.1 Heliconius burneyi
AAAAAGATTACCATTAACCTTAACGCAAACATTTTAGACTCGACCGTATTAATATGCATTTTTTATTCAGAAACTAAATTCAATTAGACAATAGTATATGTCTTACGCTCTGGTCGGAGAGCCGAGCCAGACCACCCTCCCAATCTCCGGTCGGAGCTTAAGAAGTTGTATTAAAGAAGCTACCTCCTCGCATCTGCGTTAAAACACCAAAAATTGAATTTAATAAGTAGATTACGAATTTTATATTGCTTAAAGAATGTTGACACGTGGTTTGATTCAAGGGAACGGACGGACACGTGGTCGCACGAGTGCCTCTTCCCCTCTGTCCCCGGGTCCCTGCTGTACACCCGACCCCTGCTGTAGAGTAGTCCTGAAGGTATACGATGCGAGCCTTGCTATAAATTAAGGTCACGTGTGTCATTTAAGTACAAAACAATATTATATTAACTTTCACTTGTAATTCGCTCTCGGGGCGCTCGGGTCAATGGCGGTTTACAAATATATATCTTAAGATGCACTGTATACATGTCTTGTGTGTTCCCGACGTTCCCGGAGTGAAAGCTTCCACGTCTCATAGGACCAAGTTTTTGTATTTTAGACGCAGGTTTTTATCTTTATAATATATCACATGCGCCATCGAGCTCGTATGACGACAGCAGTCCACGGGTTGTATTAAATACAGATAAGAGCTGACAAGGGTATCTAAATTGTGAAAATTGATTTTATTCTGTATTAAATTTCTTTCTAATCTTTAAACTAAATTTAATCAATTTTGGTTCTTCGAGCCAACTTGACTTAAAAATAAATAGTCACTTTACGGTACGCAATAATGTTTAACTGTCATAGTCTCCAATAGTCCAGACTGCTGACGTCAAGCAACTGTTGTGTAATAAGTCGTATGTTTTTATTATTATATAAATATTTGCATATATTTTGTTGAAATGAATAGTTTAGAGCTTAAAGTGTAGTTTTACTCAATTTTACAGTTTGTTACATCTAAAAATATTTAATTTGGTTTTGCTTCTTTAATTTTTATTCCTGTGCATTATAACTTTTTTTAAGTATGATTTTATATCTATTTCAATTTAGCGTTCCCAGTGTTGCCAGAATAGAGGAAAGCTTCTGAATGGTAATTTTTGAGTGATATTTTGTGAACGCTTCGCCACGGACTTCTATAGATATTATATAATGGTAACACTTTTAAAAATATATTCCAACGCCGCTTTTTCACGTACTCGGTACATTAATATAAGCGTCGCGTCGCTGATGACGCCCGCGAGCTCTCGTGTGACCCTCGCTCGGTGTGCAACACTACTTCAAATAAAGTAACTTTGAATAGCAACTATGTGTTTTATTTAAGAGTATAAAAAATCTAGTTAAAAAAAAGAGGCCGGTGATGGCGTAGAGCACAAGCGTGTGACTGTAAACGCGACAGCTGGGTTCAATTCCCGCTCGTAGAAATGTATTATTAATGTTATCATTTTATATTTTCAATTCTTCGCTCAGGTGTGGAAATAAAGTACGGCGTTGAGTTCCGCCACTCGACACGTATAGCTTCCAAAATTCGGCGGAAATTAGGGAACATTGTCTTAACACTAGGTTTTCTGTGCCTACCTTGCTGCATGCAAAATATAATAGCGTGAAGCCAAAAAAATGCAATTTCTTCTTATGGATTTTATGATATCCTCTGTTAGGGCTCTCCAACACTACCTACTCTACCTAAATGTCATATTGCAACATTATGACTTCCAAAATTTCGGCCTGCGTTATCTACGTTATTTGGCGTTCAGGCGCCAAGAAGTCTGATGTCCGTCTTTCAACCATCGCGTCACGCGTACAGTCAGATTACGTATCAATATCTATGTGAATAAGAAATGAAATCATGCGTAACAACTTTTGCTAAGCTGTTCAAATTGTCATACATTTTCATGATAGATATTAAATCCTGCCCAGGCCTTTAGGTATACTACAAAAAATGTTTCATTCAAATCTGTGTAATTTCCGTTCCCCAGTTTCATTGAATGTTTTCCCTGAATTCTAGAGGTATTCCGTGTTGAGTGACGGAACTGAATTCCTTTACTCCTCGTAAAGGACAGGTCAATAAGGATAATATTAGAAGCTAAATATTATATTCTTTTATAACGAATATTGTAGAGGGTTCATACTTAGGGTTTAAATAAGACAAATGAAAAATAAACGTAAAAGTATTACTTGTACTTTTATTCGCATCATTAGTCGTGTCAAAACTTACAACAATAGTTAAATAAATTATCGATCGTTTAATATTTGCGAATATCTGCAGTAACAAAATCGACGCGCCCGGTCGGCGATCTGTAGCAGTCAGTCGGCTCGCCGGCCGGCGCTCTCACCTACTGTACACATATAAAAATAGATTTCTTAGCTACGACGACTAACCTAGAAGGAGAGAGGTCTGTAAATGCACAGTTTAAAGTCATGATATGAAACTATAGTCGGAGCACCATGTTTTCCACATACAATGCGGAGCCACTGCCGTATATACAAAGAGACTCGCTCACTCACTCTATTTACACGTTAAAAACAAACACACGCACATTCACACACATATACACACGTGTCGCACACACAGGCATACACGCAGAGTCAGCAATCACTTAGGTACATTTCGTTCATTATTTTGTACGAGGAACAAAGTTTAAGATTTAATATAATATACTATACAATATGTATTTTGAACATATTTAACCCACGGCAAATGGTCCTTTTACTTATAAAGTTAAGCACTGTACACCGCTTCTGTTAATCACTTGATTACATTTCAATTATTCAGTACGCAGTCTTCAGAACGTCTTTTGACAATCACTATATTTGCGCGATGGGACACACAACGCGCTAGAGGCCGCGCGCGGGACGGGGCGGCACTAAGGCCGCGCGCCGCCGTCACACGTCGGTGTGGCGCGCAGGCGGCGCGGGAGGCAGCGTAGGCTCCTCCTCCGCCTCTGACTCCTCGATCTCGCACAAGTTGGCGGAGAGATCGCTGCAAGAATCGCCGTCACCGAGCAGCGAGTGCCGCTCCTCTGAAAGGATAGAGTAAAAACAATTGAGAACTTTCATCGACAGATAAAATCTTGTAAGCACCACGAGCATAGCATCACAAACTTTTTGATTGAATTTCTTAATAATTATTTAATAATATTTTATAGTATAGAGTCCAAGTACATTATTGAAGATAAAAATCTAACTAAATCAGTTACATGGTATAAATAGGCTACCTGTTTTTGTACAGTGAAGTAAAGAACGGAAAACGTCTTAACACTATGTTATCTCTATCTTGCTAAACTGTAAAGCAGAAAAAAAATCGTGCCGCTTACCCAGCATGGTGATAAGGCTGTGAGCGTCGGGCTCCCGGACGGCGCGAGCACGCAGGGTGCCATCGTCCCCCTCCGGGGAGTACTCGTTCACGTTCAGTAAGTACGAGGAGGCTGCAAGCAAACCAGATTATACAACTGTACCGAAATATATATCAATATACAGACGTCCTCGGCTGTACTCACCGTCCGTGAAACGTAAAGGATCGTGATCGATGTCATCCGTGGCCGAGTCGGTGTCGAAGGGAAGAGGCAGCGTGCGGTGTGGCGACAAGCGTGCGGGTCGCGGAGAGCGCGGCGAACGAGGGGAGGGTGGCGAGGCAGGTGACGATGAGTCGGGGCGCTCGGAGCCCGCCACTTCGCTGATGCCGGGCAGCGCGCCGCCGCCGCCGCACCAGTCCGAGCAGTCCCAGTGGTAGCCACCCACCAGCTCTACCCCCGCGCCCACACCCAAGCCTCCGCCCATGGCCGCACCCGCTCGGCGCGCGCTCGCCGGTGACGGCACGCGCACGCGAGTGTTGCAGCTTTTTAGATCTGTTCATAATTATACGTTCCAGATAAGGTTGAATAGTCAAAAAAATCACTCAATAGTGTAAAATGAAAGATTAGTCCAAAACCGGTTTACAGGATAAACAGCCAGCAGGTCATGCAGCAAAACAGCCAGTTTATGTAAAATTTAAATTATACCATGGACATTGAAAAGAGCAACTGTTGAGATTCTTGCGGCCCTTCTCAGCAGAACTGCCTTCCGAATCGGTGGTAGCTTGTTTTGTATGTTCATTCGACGTTACAAAAGTGCTTACAATAGTTTATTTGAATAAAGAATATTTTGAAAATGATTTTTTCATTTAATATCGGGTCTATGAATTGTTTGGCTGTACTCGGTCTTGGGCAATGCATGGGGAAAAACTTTACACATATAACTTTTTTAAAAATTTTGTTATTAATAATTAACATAAGCGTGATTAATAGTGTCTTTGATTAAGAAGAAAGTTAAGATAGAAAGGAAATTTATTTTCAGACTTCAGTTATAAGCATTGAAACATTTTTAATAGAAGAATCTCTCACCGTTATAAATTTTATTATCGACAAAGGTCTGCAGATGCATTTGCTCGGACCAAGGCTTGCGGTCGACGGGATCGATGTTCAGATTTCGCAAGTAGTCGGGAGGGATGCCTTCGAGCTCATCTCCGGCTGAACCATACGAGCGCAGCGTGTCGATATTGTTAAGCGGCGGCGGCTCCGTGCACGAGGCGGGGCGGCCGCGCCGCACCGCTTCCAGGTTAGAAAGCTTGGAGGCGCGCGGCGGCAGCTTTTCTAGCGCACTGTTGAGTGGTGCTGGCGGCGAGCGCGAACGTCGGCACCCACCGCGCCGCCACGCTACTGGCAGCAGTGCCAACGCTAATAGCAGCAGCATCAGGCCCGCCGCCACGGCCAGTGGCCAGCGTTCATCCAGCGCCCACGCCCACAGCTCACGTAGCACACGACCGCCGCCGGCCGCTTCGCCTGCCACCACCGCATCAGAGTACAATGGGTTCCCACAGTTCATGCCTGGTAACAGCCACATAATGTCAACAATAATCGTATCAATTAATAAGTTGATAAGTTATACAACTATAAGCATTTGCAACAAAATATATTTTAACCTCATAATCAAATTAATATAAAAGAAAAGCGACGGTTACCTGTCTTGTCGGGTGGGCACAGACAGCGGAAGGAGCCGGGCTCGTTGAGGCACGTGGCGCCATTGAGGCAAGGCTCGCCGACGCACTCGTCTACGTCGTACTGGCAGCGCGGTCCATAGTAACCCCGGCAGCGACACGAGGGACCCCACTCTCCCTCCTCGCAGGCACCGCCGTGCTCGCACACTCCGCCCGCGCACCATCGCCCGCGCTCGCATCGCGCGCCCTCCAGCCCGGGGCCGCACGTGCAGCGGAAGGCACCCGCGCCCTCGGTGGCGCACACCCCGCCGTGCAGGCACGGCTGCGATGCGCACGGGTCCGTGTCCAGCTCACACTGGCGGCCCAGGAAGCGCGCGTGGCAGGTGCACTCGTAGGCATCGCCGGGCAGCTCGCGGCATGAGCCCCCGTTGCGGCAGGGTTGCGCGGCGCAGGCACCGGGCGTAGGTAGCGGCGGGCACGCGGCGGACACGCGCACGCGCACCTTGCGCACGAGCTGCGCTCGCCCGTCGTTGGAAGTTCCGCCTTCGTCAAGAGGCAATATTGCTCCTCCGAGTTTTATGTCCGATATGCAACCGTGAAATCCGTAAGTGACCTGGACATAATACAAGAGGTGAAGAGGTTTAGTCTGAAAATACTAGGAAAAAATATAAAATTATGTAAAAAAAATAACACATTTGTTCGCACACGTTGTCGTTTGAATGAACTCAAGGCATTAGTTTGCGTGCGAAAATTATATAGCAATCTATATAAACATTGCTATATTATATTCAATGGTTTATTTCGTAACTATATATAGCGTACCCAGGCAAGCGGGCGAAGCCGCTGGCAGGCCACTAGTAGTCTATATTTTTACTTCTCCAGTTATATAAAAAATAACTTGTCTTATTTCTCTTATTCATTGCCATAAATATTTAGTAAAAATATGTGTTTAAGGATAATCGCGGTACAGGGGCACAAAGTATGACTGTTTACGGTTCTATACCCACTCGAGAAAATGAAATATTTAATGTTTTAATTTCTTTCTTCTGCTGTTGAGATAAAGCGCGGCATTGGGTTCTGTCACTCAACGCCTCAAGAGTTCGGCTGTAAATGACAAACAGAGTGTCTTAACAATAAGTTCCTTCCCTTTGCCTATCTTGCTATGTGCGGGATAAAAAATGTATTTAGTAAATTAAGTACTTGTTCCGGAGCTAGAGCGTGTGCGTGTCGCTGAAGCATGGCGCCCAGCAGCAGGCGGTCGGCACGCGCGTCCAGCACGGCGGCGGGTGGTGGTGCCTGCGTCTGCGCCGCGCGCCTGTCCACTGAAAGTCGCGCGCCCGCGCCTCGCCGCTCCAGGCGCAGCTCGTGCCACGCTCCATCCGCCACTGGTCCACCCGCACGCAGTCGTGCTTCGCCGCCGCCCAGCTCCATGCGGAACTGGACGTGTCCCTCCACAACCTCCAGCACCGCGTAGTCCACGCGACCCGCCGCGTAAAGTAGAGTGCCGCGTGGGCTGCGGGTGCGGAAGCGCATCGCCACCACAAGCTCGTCATCCAGCAGCCTCGCGCCCTCCACTACACCACGCTCTAGTCGGTACGCTAGGTAGCCGTCGCCGGCCAGGTGCGCTACGGCGGCCGACGGTCTGCATTCGGGGCCGCAGCAGCGGTAGCCGGGCGGCGCCAGTGCGGGCTCGCAACTGGTGTCGCACTCGCACGCGCCAGTAGCAGGGTCCAGCTCGCGCTCGCAGCGCTCGCCGGCAAACCCACGCGCGCACATGCACTCGCCGCGCAGGCGGTGCGTTGGCGCCACGAGGGCGAACACGTCGGCGGCGACAGCGCGAGGAACGGCGCGCAGGCGGAGGCGCTCGGCGCAGGCACCGTGCACGCAACCGCCGCACGCCGCGCGCACGAGCTCCTCTACAACGAGGCGTGTGCGCTCCTCGAGGCGCTCGAGGTGCGCGTGCAGGCGCCGGCGCAGCGCGTCTGCCAACAGGAACTCGTCGGCACCGGGCGCGCGCACTGCGAAGGCAACGTCCAAATCTTGTGCCACTTGACGTTTCTTCCGGGTAGATTCTACATCGATGTCATCGCCTGATTGTTGCACGCTTATTATGATAACGTCACTTAGTGCGCAGTCTGTGGCTTCGCTGACTGCACGAATGAATCCTTTTCTATGACTTAGAACGAAGTCGCGATCAGTTACCGCACGGAAACGGACCACGACAGCTTGAGATAGCATCTCGTCCGATATTAGCACTACTGATATACGAACGATCGCAAAGCCGACAAATTTTCCATCATTGACGGTCACATTGAGGCGATAATCTCCTACGTCAAGACGAGGTGCGGCACGTAAGGTGCCATCTTGGGGATCTATTTCGAATAAGTCACTAGCTGGATAAGAAGCCCCATCCACTGGAACCAACGCGTAAGTGATTGTGTCGTAGGCATCACGGTCTGATGAAAACACTCGCCCAATAATTCCACCGGGAAATTCATCGAGATATGAGTTGACAACAATTTCCAGGGGAGTCGCTACAGGTGGATATTGCGATTCTTCTATAACTTTTATGTACACCCATGCATCGGAGAATAGCGGAGGCGTTCCGTTATCAAAAACGCGGACTTGTAAGATATAACGATCTTTGATGCGATGGTTGAAGCGCGTCGCCGATCGTAAGTACCCATCTTGTTCCAGACGAAAAGCTCCCATTTCGTTTCCAGATTGAAAATCAAACGTGTAAGGTGCCGCGTTCGGAGGCGAATCGGCATCTTCAACAATAAATTTGAGGATAGTATATCCTAGAGGCTTGTCTTCCTGTACGACGGCCGTGTAATTGTTGCGCTCGAACAGCGGAGCATTATCGTTAGCGTCGAGCACCTCTACGTTAACGAGCGCCGTGGCCTCTAGCGCGGGCACACCGCGGTCGCGCGCACGCACCTCCAGTACGTAGGCAGGGGTGGCCTCGCGGTCCAGCGGCGCAGCTACCGAAACGTAGCCCGTGTCCGCGTCGATGGCAAAGCGGCCGTCGCGGTCGCCACGCGCGATGGCGTACGTCACGCGGCCGTTGGAGCCCGCGTCCGCATCGTCGGCGATCACCTGTAGAACGCGCGTGCCCGCGGCCGCGTCCTCGCGCACGCGCGCGCCGTATGACGACTGCGAGAATGTGGGCGCGTTGTCGTTGCCGTCCACCACGGAGATGTTTACGGTGGCGTGGTCACTGAGTGGCGGCGATCCGCCGTCCACGGCCTGCACGGTGAGAAAGTACTCGCGGCGGCGCTCGTAGTCCAGCGGGCGCGCCACGGACAGCACGCCGGTGGCGCGGTGCAGCGCGAAGTCGTCGCGGTCGTCGCCGCCTACTAGTGAGTAGTACACGTCGGCGTTGACGCCTGTGTCGCGTGAAGTGGCGCGCACGCGCAGCACCTCAGCGCCGGGCGCGTCCAGCTCAGGCACGGCGGCGCGATATGCGGTCTGCTCGAACTCGGGCGGGTTGTCGTTGACGTCGGCCACGGTGAGGCGCACGGTGGCGGTGGCGGAGCGCGGCGGGCGGCCGGAGTCACGCGCGCGCACCACGAGGCGATGCTCGGCTTGCGTCTCGCGGTCCAACGCTGCGCGTAGCGTGATAATGCCACTGTCGGCCGCCAGCTCGAATGCGTCATACACTTCTTCTACGAAGGAGTAATGAATCATTCTGTTCTCTCCCAGGTCATCGTCGGTCGCGTGCACCTGCATAATATATGTACCATTGTATAATGTGAATCATAGATAAACTTTATTTTCAATATTCACTAAGTATATTTTCTACTAAAATTGCTATGTATCCAATATTGAAGATTATGTCACATAAACGTAAAGAAATAATAATTAAAAAACCAGAAATGCAACCTTAGCGACGAGCGTGCCCAGCTCGGCGTCCTCGGGCAGCGTGACACTATAGAGTGGCGCAGAGAAGCGCGGTGCGTTGTCGTTGACGTCGTCGAGCACCACCTCCAGCTCGGAGCTGCACTCCCATTCGGCGCGCTCGCGGTCCTGCGCGTGGACGCGCAAGCGGTACTGCGCGCGCGCCTCGCGGTCCAGCGCCGCCGCCACGCTCACAGCGCCCGACTCGCGGTCCACGGTGAAGTGCTCCGCGTGCTCGCCCGAGAGAAAGTATCGCAGGCGCGCGTTGCGGGGCTCGTCGGCGTCGCGCGTCTGCAGCGTTAGCAGCCGCGTGCCACGCGCCGAGTCCTCCGCGAGGCGCACGCGGTAGCGGTGGCGTAAGCAGTATGGAGGATTGTCTGTGAGAATACAATGAAAATCTTTATTATGAAAAAACAACAAAACGTATATGACAAAAAGTATTTAGTAAAAGTATGTTAGTAGTAGTAAGTAAGTTTATTAAGTTAGTTACAAAGTTTAAGTTAAAGTTGGATGCCAATACTAAATTGCTAAAAGTTCAAGTGACTTTGACTTCGACTTCAAATCACACCTTCTTTACTATTTACAAATTGTACTAATTCTGACAAAGCTTAGAGCAATATTTGTAACACTAACCGTTGACGTCGATGATTGCGATGTGCACGGAGGTGTAGGCGGTGAACTTGCCGTCGGTGGCGGCGACGGAGAGAGAGTAGGCGGGCTCGCGCTCGCGGTCGAGCGCGCGCGCCACGTACAGCTCGCCTGACGCGCGCACCTGGAAGCGCGCGCGCGCGTCACCCGCCGCTACAAAGTAGGCTAGCGGAGCGCCGGTCACGTCCGCGTCGCGCACCTGCAGGCGCGCCACCACCGAGCCTGGCGCCGCGTCCTCACGCACCTCTGCCGCGTACGCCGCGCGCGTGAATCGCGGTGCGCAGTCGTTGTAGTCCACCAGCCGCACCACGAGCGAGCCACGCGCCGAGCGCCGCCGCGCGCCCGCGTCCGACGCTAGCAGCGCCAGCCGGTACTCGGCGCGCGTCTCGCGGTCCAGCGCCGCCGTCGTCGTCACCCAGCCACTGTGCGCGTCCACGGCGAAGGGCACCTCCTCGCCCTCCTCCGCGCCCGCCAGCGAGAACCGCACCTCGCCGTTAGAACCAGAGTCCGGGTCGTCCGCCATCACTGAACCAAATGTTCAAAATACATTATTACAAGATCAACACATGTGATATTGTGATGTCATCATAGGATGGACGATATATAGTTCGTTATATCGACAATAATTTTAAAATTATTGTCTCGAACATCTAGTTCATATTATATTTTGGCAAATAAGATCTGTTTTGTTTTGAAATATCTAAAAAAGCTTTTAAATGTTAAAACTGTGGTAACACCGCAATTTTTGTTATGACGCTGAACATCTGACACGGTTGTAGTCACGAGCAAGTAAATAAGATTTTGATATAAACAAAGACAGTGTAAGTTAGCTATATGCTGTTTATTGAATAATGCGCAAATGTTCAAAAAACCTAACTTTACAACCACGACTTGTTGACCGTATTGTTGAGCCGTGTGACCGTATTGTCTTGAGTTTATTAAGATTCATTTAGATAGGATAGTGTTGTTACTGTCATAATATACAAATATGTAATACAGGCAAAAAAAATATTTGCCATATATAAACGTTTAAAAACTATTTATAGATAACAGAGTCTTACATTGTAGTACGCTGGAGTGTGGCGGCGTGTTCTCAGCGAGTTGCACGACGTAGGGCTGTGAGTGAAAGACCGGCGCGTGCTCGTTAACGTCCAGCACGTGCAGGCGCGTCACCACCATGGTAGCGGGCGCCGGACTGCCTGCGCCCTCCGCGATGATGCCGATGACGTGCTCCGCCGCGGTCTCGCGGTCCAGCGGCGCGGCTAGCACGAGGCGGCCGGCGGCGTCCAGCGCGAACAGGTCACGCGCGTGCGTGGCGGGTGCCAGACGCAGAGCCGGCAGCGAGCCCTCGACCGCGCGCAGCTCCGCCACCAGCGTACCCGGCGCCGCGTCTTCGGGAAGGAACAAGTCGGGTGGCGGCGGCGCGAGTCGCGGTGCGCGCTCGCCTGCGCCTAGTATGTGCACGGCTACTCCCGCCTCACCTGCCAGACCGCCGCCGTCGCGCGCGCGAACCCACACCTGCACAGTGCGCGACGCTTCACGCGCACGCAAGTAAGATAAGCGCACGCAAATAAGGTGAGCGTACTTAAATCTGACATCCGATCACATTAACAATTTTTCCTTTGAATCGAAGGACATTTTTTTGGGTTATAGTTAATTTAGGCAGATTATAGATACACGTGCAGCTTAAAAATAAAAACGATTGTACAGTTTAAAAGTATATTATGCTCATTATATATCATTATTTTTTTGGATTTTAGATTTGGTCGACTCACCGAAAGCAGAGGCATTGCGTGCAAAAGCGACCGCGCCGGTGAGTGGGTCGACTTCAAAAAGGCCAGCGGCATCGGAGCGCAACTCGCCCTCGTAGATGGAGTAGGAGAGGCGCGCGTTGTCACCGGCGTCGGCATCGGAAGCGGTCAGCGTGAGGAAGGGCGCGTGCGGCGCGCGGTCAGCGCGCACGGCGGCGCGGTACTCGCGCAACGGGAAGACGGGCGCGTTGTCGTTGAGGTCGGCCACGCGCACGCGCACGGCCGTGTGGCGCAGCAGCCCACCGCCGTCGCTGGCCGTCACTGGCACCTCCCACTCGGCACGCGCCTCACGGTCCAGCGCCACGCGCGCTGTCAGCGCGCCGCTGTGCGGGTCGATGGCAAACGTTTCACGCAGCTTTGCGGATGGGATCGAGTATGTGATGGTGCCGTATTCCCCCGCATCGTCGTCGTACGCCTTTACCTGTGTAATAACGGATACGTAGCATTGTTAAAATTCAAATTCAAAATATTCTTTATTCAAATAGACTATGGAAGCACTTTTGAATCGTCGAGTGAACATACAAACAAAAAGCTACCACCGGTTCAGAAGGCAGTTCTGCTGAGAAGAGCTCAAAAGTTGCTCTTTTTAAAGTCAATGGTATAATTAATTATGACATTAGCTGGCAGCTATCCTGCATGACTTTCAACAGACATTAATTCCATGCATATTTATCCTCTAAATATTCTTGAACAGTGTAATAGGCTTTACTTGTTAGAATTTTTTTTACAGTTACTTTAAATTTTGGTAGTGGCAAATTTAGCATACACTATGGAATTTCACCATATACACGTATATACACCGTATGTATATACACGAGACCCATAAAAGATTTATTAACTTTTTGGAGGCGAAACCTTGGCGTAACAAGCTAATCTTTATTTCTCGTCCCTATCATATGTCTATCACTATTTTTACTGTGACACTGAATATTTTGTTGGACAAACAGAATATTATAATATAGAAATTGTAAAGCAATTGTGAATGCCCGCATCTTGGAAAACATCTCGCAGAGAATCTCGAGCTCTTAGATTATAAATATATCTCACGGCTCTTTTTTGGACAATAAATATTGAATTTATATCTGAAGCACTGCCCCATAGCAGCATTCCATAAGATAAAATACTATGAACATAGCTATAGTAGACTAGTCGGGCAGTTTGAACGTCCGTCTTTTGTCTTACTTTTTTAATTGCGAACGCGGCAGAGCTGAGTTTGGAGTCACTGGAGTTTAGAATCTACAGTTATACCTAAAAAAATAGCTGATTCAGACACATTGAGAGTTTCTCCTTTAATTATTAGAATAAAATTATGTTTTTTAACATTATTGGTGAAACAAATTCAATGCATTTATTTTTTTTAGCATTTAACATTCGGTTATTAACATCAAAAGAACGAAGAATAGGCGATAAAGCACTGTTTACTTCGTCATAGTTTATTTTGTTACTGACAACCTTAAATATTACGGAGGTATCATCAGCGAAAGCACAATATTACATAAGTTCTTCAAATAAAAAGGCAGATCGTTAATATAAAGAAGAAATAGAAGAGAATAGAAGAAAATGACTATTACAAGACAAACCTTATATACAATAGTATAATCCAACAAACGGTTTAAGATGATTGTGAAGTCAGCCACGAGTCAAACTTGCGCATGTATAGCAGCGTGCATAATATTTAACATACGGATTTCGGTGTTGCTTTGTATCATACCAACTTTTATCGTACCTTTCAGCGGAGAGGAGATCAAGGCTTTCAATAGAAAGATTGAAAAGACAGTGTTCCAACTCCAAAGCATAAATTGAACAGAATGCTATGAGACATCCGCCACAGTACAACTGTTAACATCTGTTCCATCGTTACTTGTGAATAGTTTTTGCCTGTGAATATTGCCAAGTCTCATGTAAAAACAGTATAAAGTGCATCAAATTACCGAGATCATATGAAGTTTGCATTGAAAACATTGAAGCTTCATCGAAACTACGAGACCTATTGTTATGAAGCTAAACGCAACGGAGCTTAACCTAAAAATGCAGACAAATAAGAAAAAGCTAATACCAACACCCTACTATATTAAAGAATACTTTCGACTTGAAATTTTGAATAAGCGTAAGGAGCTCCAAAGAGAATTAGAGAAAGAAAGACAAACACAATAAACACATAAAACATTAAATAAATATGTATAGTTATTTAAGTATATTATAAGTTGTAAGTTTTCCATTTGTAATGCAAACAATATGTATTTTTTGCGGAATAAATAAAGCATTATAATAATAATGAGACATCCAAATGAAATGTATCTCGCCCAGGTACAAAAACCCAAGGATACAATGTATCAAACATAATAGAGTCACTATTATGTTATCTAAACAGACAAAAAAACTTCGTATTATACAAAATTTATATTCTGTATAGGTTGGTTGGAAGCACTGACCGTGGTGAGTAGTAGCGGCGGCGGCTGGTTCTCGAGCGCGCGCGCCTCGTGCACGACGTGCGGGAAGTGCGGCGGCGCGCGGTTGGCGGGCGCCAGCGACAGCTTGACACGCGCGAAGGCGACGTGCGCGCCGTCCGACACGGACACGTTGAGGGAGCGCGCGGCGGCGGCACGCGCGTCCAGCAGCGACAGCACGCCGGTGCGCGCGTGCACGGCCAGCGCGCGCTCGCCACCGCCCGCCAGCGCGTAGCGCAGCGCGCCCGCGTCTCGCGCGTCCGCGTCCCACGCAGCCACGCGCGCCAGCGCTGTGCCGCGCGCCGCCTCCTCCGACACCAGTGCCGCCACCACGCCGCGCTCCAGTACCGGCGCGTTGTCGTTCACGTCCTCCACTGAAAAACAACTACCAAATGTGACATTTTTTGCTATAATGATGTCGCTTACGTTTTGAGAAGATGAAATGAAATATTAAGATTAAAAATATATTTTTTGACTTATTTAGTTATCGAAGTTATCCCACAAATTTTATTAAAATTGATATCGTTGTTAGAAAAAAATATCTATACAAAAAATATTTTGGTTGGTTTGGTTTGGTGATACGAACTAGATTCGTAAAATACAGCAGGATAGTAGTAAGTATATAATATAATTTTTAACTTTCAACTAATTCTAATTTTTGTTACAAGGTTACTTCATACTCCTATAGTTTGAAGCTAAATAATACAAATTTGTGTTTACGCTCCTACAGAGCTGAAAATTTATATGGAAAATTTAATAGGCCACATTAACATTCCATCTTGGTATTTGATATTTATAAACATAATATAACGTTATTTATTACTCTTATATTTATTTGTAAATTTTAATTATTTTCACGTTAAATATTTAAATGTTTAAATCAATCTGAGTACCTGTTATAAAGAGGTGTGCA
>DWGR01001950.1:0-14725 GCA_018247715.1 Heliconius burneyi
CCACGGAAATAGTGGTTCTATGTAACGGAATCTACGTATTACAAGGTGATTCACGCCTAATTTTTTATCTATGACATGTGATAACGTCAGTAAGTGCAAAAATCTTGTACAAACTGTTACAGGCATATGTAGTGTAGTATATAACGTTCAGTGATTCATGAAAAAGTAGGTTTATTTATTTTATATTTTTTTGTTAAATATAAGCAAAGGATGTTGAGGATATAAAAGATTAATCTTAGACTCTATTGTGGTGTTGCTATGAAATCTCTGTCTATATGCAGGTGCGGGATACGTCACTGATATGTAGGAGTATATACGTTTTCTGCTTCACGCTGTATCCCGCACACAGCAGGGTAAGCAGAGGGAACCTGTTGAGTGGTAGAATCCAATGTTGCGGTTTTTGCCTTGATACCGGAGCGTAGAAATGAAAATAAAATCATTCTTCTGAGTGGGACCGAACCTATAAACATCGCACTATAGGCACACGCTTTAGCCCCTGCGCCACGACGGTGCTAGGTCCAGTCTGAAAATCTCATTATCATTTAAATAATGTTCAGGTGTAAAAAGATGAATAAAAAAATATTGATGGCAACTGGTACTTTAATTGAAAAACTCGTTAACAAACTTTTGATAGACGCGCAACGAAACGGCGTATAACAGTGAATAACAATTACAATTCTATATATGTATGTATGTGAGAACTCATTCTTTTGATTCGGTAAAAACTATGCCAGACATGGCTCAGACAGTCTTACATGCATATTTTACATATTAATATTTATGTTTAATATATAAATTAAAATAATAAATAAATCAGTTTCACGCTATTCGCTTCACTCAGCAGGGTAGGCGAAGGGTAGAGGGAACCTATTGTTAAGACACTCCGTTCCCTGTTTTATTTTTGAACGTAAAATAGTTACCACCGGTTCACTAAACTAAAGTTATTGCCTGTCATCTAAGAACTGGCACTTTTTGTTAATTAATTATTTTACTACCAAAGTTATTTAATAGTGATAATGATATCCTTAAAATATACTACAGAGAGCATTTTATTTCCATGGTGTTTTATCTACCTAATCCAGAATTCGCTGCAAATTGAGGACTTAACAATTGGTTCCCTCTGCTTACCCTGCTGTATGCAGGGTCCAGTGTGAAGCTGAAAAAAAATTGTACATACAAACGTCTTTTCAAAACTTATATAAATTGTGATATAGAATGTTCCTACTTCCTTGGATCCCATTATAAAGGCATATGTTACTAGCACATAGTTGGTATACAGAGATGCTCACCACGGGGGACAAAACTTGGCTTAATTGGCTAGAGCGCTTGTTCGTCTAGTTCAAGAGACGAGGATCTGATGAAACGTGCATGTGTATTTCGAAATTTCTATAGGGAATGTATTTCTTTTTAATAAGCCTAAACCTACATATATTTATACACATATCTATACCGGTGTCTGTGCATGATTTTTTAAAAAAAATCTATTATTGGGGCCATATTTAAATTTAAAATAACTCAAAACAGTGTTTCTTATTTTATATTTGTTTGTCAGTACGTTTGTGCCCTCTGCTAATCTCAGAAACGTATTAACCGATTACAAAGCAATTTTCACTTTTATGTTCTTGTAAATTTCTTTAAGCATTGAGCGTTTGTTCATAAATAAAATATAAAATATACATAATGACAACATAAATAATCCGTAAAATAACTTCACAACATTTAATAGCTCATGTCTCAAGGTGACGAGAACTCTATATGAATACACTGTTTTGCATCACAAAGTTGTGAATGGCGTTGCATATCTTATAGACTTGACGTTGACGCTAGACCAACATACTGCAGATTTTGTAGCCTAGTTTTATATGAAAAAACATGTTGTTTTAAAAGTATAGTCTTTTTAATGATTTATTGAATTTCTTTTACGTTTATTCAATGTATATTTTTTTAGGGCATGCTGCATCCCGCATATACTAGGGTAGGCAGAGGAAAGCTAGTACTAAGATACTCCGTTAGCCATTTTCCGTGGAATTCTAGACTGGACTGAATGAGTGGCGCAACTCCACGCTGCACCTTGCCTCGACACCAGAACGAAGATGGAAATATTCAATATTTCTTTGCCCCGAGTAGGAATGGAAACCCCAACCTGCTTACAGTCACAGTTGAGCACAAACGGAAAATGACTCTTCTAACATTGCACTTAAATTAATATTTTGATTGATGCAATTGACAAAAAGTTATCTTCACTCATTATAATTATGAAATAATTAATCAAATTTTGATTATAATAAATATTTGTAATCGTTTTTAAAGTTTTTATATGGAAATCTACATGTCTGTATATCTATAGTTATCTATACTTATAATAAAATGGTAAGAGGGTCAATGTCTGTACTTGGAAGATAATTAAAAAAAATGTTATTTGGAACCTTTATTAACGTAATAGAACCAAAAACAATGATTTATTTTTTTTGTCAGTAATATGTAATTGCTAATCTCAGAATTAGCTTAAGCGATTAAGATGCGGTTTTTACTATTGTATTCTGGCAAGCTTCCTAAAACCAAAGGATTTATTTTATTACAATTGGTTCATAAATAAAAAAGTTATGTAAATTTAAATTACTAGTTATTTTATACAACTGTTTTACTTTAACTGTATGACTGGATCTTTAGTTTATAATTTCTTATTAATATTTCTATTTCAAGCGGGCGTATCCCCGCACGGGCCCTCTAGCTTATTATATAATTTTTAATTTTCAAGCCAGTACTATGGCCAATGCTAAAGTAATAGGGAAGAAGTACCAAAAGTAAGCTGGCGTAAGTATATTAAAAGCGCGCTATCGTTTAACTTCTGAGATAGTCACAATCAGTTAAATAATTCTATTGATAACGTTATCAGTAACGTTGTCAGCTAATACGCAATATATTACGTTACCATATGTTTGATAAATTTGCACTTGAAAATTTATTCGTAAAGATAATAATTTTATTCAAAATAAGATTAATAATATTTTAATAGCCAATTGTCGTATAAAATAATAGAATATCTATCTGCTTAAATAAAAATTAGCTTCACGCTGTATCCCGCACATAGCAGGGTAGGCAGAGGGAACCTAGTATTAAGACACTCCGTTCCCCACTTTCAGCTATGATGTGGAGGCATTGCGTGTTGAGTGGCAGAACTCAACGCCACGCTTTGCCTCGACACCAGAGCGAAGAAATGTAAATATATAATATGGATATAAACGTAAGTAAATATCCTTCACTTCCTCGAGTGGGGATCGAACCCACAACCGTTGCGTTACAGTCTTCTAATTTTATTTCTGAAATGGTTTTGTGTATATTTAGTGAAATAATTAGAGAAAGAACAGAGACAAGTCTAAAAGGATCAGTCAGAAGACATTTATAATAGAGATCTAGTGGTCCAATTAAATATCATATCATATCATAATTTAATATCTAAACAAACAGAAAGGGGATGCTATTACGTAATATTTATATGCTAAAACAAATTACATGTCGAGCCTACTTGGCATCCGACTCTCTTTTTCCCTAACGTGACAGAATACAAGATCGCCGTGACCTAAATACTGTCCCGATCCGTACATACATATATTACGGTGAAAGAATAAACCGGGAAACATTATTTGTCAACGTTATTTTTTAATATTTATTTTGGTTGTTTTTGCCTAATTGCCGCACTTTGCCTCAACACCACAGCGAATTGTCCGTGCGAATCAAAGCCGTGTGAAACAAAAAGAGAACAAAACCCAATTAAGAAGATAAACGATATGTGGTGGGTACACGGAAATAAGGCTTTGGCGTTACAAAATGTCTCTAGCGTGATTGGCTATCATGGTACAAGATAATGGCCAATGAAAGCCATTTACTCTTTACTAACATCAGCTCGTGACTTTACACTACAGATTATTTTTATAATAATAGTAACAGTACAATGTCATATATTATATTTACAATGCATTAGATAGATCTATAAATTTTGTTTATTATTTAAATAGAATTTATGAATTTATGTTTAAGTTAAACATATTACAAAAAATTATTAAGACATGAGGGCCAGGAGGACCTGATGAGGGCCACCGTTCTCTTTAAGATGCCCTGAACCCTGACTTAGAACACTGGCAATCTTGAGGAACACCCTAGCCTACGGTGGAGGAACAAATCAACATTCACGTCTGATTCGCACGCCTTCCTCGGTTTTCTTCAGAGACCGACCGATTCGCAGAAAGAAACCATCATAGACCAGCATCTCTCACTTTCAAATATATATATATATAATCTTATACGTGGTATATGTAAGTCGATCTTACAAATTACAACTTAAAACGTGTTCAGCAGGATATGCGGAGTCAGCTTAGCTGATTGAATCCGCAATGAAGAGGTACACAGAATTGCAGGTACTAGCGAGAATGTCACAGTGAGAATGAAGAAAAATGTGCTCAGCTAGTTTGGGCTCGTCGAGCGAAAGAATGGCAAAAAAGATTTATGATGGAAAAGTGAGAGGGAAGAGAGGTAGGGGGAGACCTCGGTTTAACTTTGAAAACACAGTATCAAAGATAGTGGAGGAAGGTCACATAAAAAGCATGAGGACTCACCGAAGGGCATGTATGAAGAGGTTGATGACAGTGGACGAGGCGAAAGAAGAATGTAGAGACCGCAGCGTTTGGCGCTCCGTTCTCTCTGATAAGGGATAAAGCGTAAAGTTAAGTAAACTATTAATTTTAAAAGTTAATAATGTAACTTTATATTATTAAAAAGCAGAAGTTATCGAAATTTGAGTTAGGCCACTTGAATCCTAAAACTGTCGCCCCTCTGAGTAATTCCTTTACGACGCACTCTTGTATCGTAAATCTTTTTACTGTTCTTTCATTATTCATTCAATCAACGACACTAAACTACTTAAGCACGTCCATCTTCTTGTTTTCTTTTACTTTTGTACTCGTAACTTACACTTTGATATGTTATTTCTATGTTATAACGTTAATTTTGTTTGACTATATTGATTGATTTCTTTTTGGTGTAACTATTTCAAAAATAATGATTTCATCCACAATTGATTAAATATCTATATTTTGAATATCTCAAATCAAATTCAATACGCTTCGCTGTATTCCGCACACAGCAGTAGTGTCCCGTACACTAGTGTTCAAAGACACTCCGTTCCCCACTTTCCGGCGAATTCTGGAGGCATTGCGTGTTAAGTGGCAGAAATCAATGCCGCGCTTTGCCTAGACAACAGAGAGAATAAATGTAAATATAAACGTAAATAAATATTTCACTTCCTCGAGTGAGGTCGAACCCACAACTATCGCGTTACAGTCTTTGTTCCGCTACGCCACGAAGGCCTTTTGATTTTTATATTTAGATAGCTCCATCTGGAATTCAACCCTAGCGTTAAGTTGCATCATACAACGCACCATAATGAACGGAGTGTTCTAACACTAAACTTTCCTAACCGACAATGCCAAAACAGGAAGTGCAAAACGCTACAAATCTTTGGCGTGCTATAAGCACCGAAATAGAAACATATAATTGGGGCGAACTCCTAAATACCTCATAAATGGCTGACTTCGCCTTGCAAAGATAATAAAACGAATTTTGTTACTTAAGACACTTCTCCATTATTACTGTTATTACCATCGTAAAGGTCCACCATTACACTATATATATCTATCTTTTTAGTCTTGCTTTAACTCGAGGTGGATTTTATTTACAAATTACTCCCGCGACCTGGTTTCCTTTGACTTGAAGATATAAAGGCATATATTTTTTAATGTTGCACTAAAATATGATAAAGTAAATGATGATCGTAAAGAACTTGATAATATTTTTGATCTGATCCTTGTAAAACATTTTCTGATTATCCCGAACATTTAAATAAGTTAAAGATTAATTATATGAATACTTAAAAAACCAACATTAAGTACTTACCATTTAATGGAGACAGTAATTTTTATCATGCGGGATACAGCGTAAAGCTGATCTGATTTGTTTTTTAAGATAGTCGAATTGGTCACGTCGAATGTTTGAGCTTCAAGGAGTAATCGTTGAATCGTAAACAGGTCTCAAGATATGTATGGCATAATCAGAAAACCAGGTGTACCTACATCCATATATTTTGCTTATTTGAATATGATGAAAGATTTATGATGGAAAAATGAGAGGGAAGAGAGGTAGGGGGAGACCTCGGTTGACTTTCGAAAATACAGTGTCAACGATACTGGAGGAAGGTTAGGTAAAAAGCACGAGGAGCTCTCGATGGTCATGTATGAAGATGTTGGTGACAGTGGAGCATTTGGCGCTCCGTTCTCTCTGACTACCCCGCTTGGGATAAAGCGTGAAGTTATTTGAATATGAATCCACACTCTATACTACCATTTTATAAGGACAAATAGGGAACAAACTTATATAATTACATACGCTAAACCTAATAATAATTATACATATATTCTTTAATAATTAATAGATTATGTCATTTGTTTAGTCACAGCTTCCTCGTTAACCATATTTCTCGGGAAAACCAACATGGAAATTGGTAACATAATTTGAATTCTACAGACATTACACGACATATGGGTAATATAAACACACAATGCATTATAATTAAATTATATGAATATTTATTGTAATTGCTTGTTTATTTCTTTAATTAAAATAAATGCTTAAAAAATGTAATTTGGTTCTTTGATAATGTCGAAGTAAAATGAAATGAGGCCAGCCGTGGCGCAGCGGCATAAAATATTACTAAAAAATATTTAATATTTTAATTTTTCGCTCTGGTATAGAGGCAAAGCACGGCGTTGAGTTCCGCTACTTAACACGAGAAAAGAGTTAGCACTAGGTTCCCTCTGCCTATCCTGTTGTGTGCTGGATACAGCGTCACAAAAAAAATGCATGCATGACTAAATTATGCACGTCGACTTATTGGAAGCCGTACTGAATAGGTACCATTCAGGTGTCTCGAGTTCATGCCATTGATTTGCCCGCAACTCTTGAATAGACAGAATAGGTATTTGCTAAGACCGGTTTAACTAAATACCTTATGTCTATGATTTTAAAACTTTTCAAGAGAATATAATATATGTACATTCATTTCGATCAATTATACGCATATATGTATGTATAATAATTGAACGAAGGGGAGCAGCCAAAAATAATTTAGTAAAATCAAGGTACATAATGATCGTCATCTGGCTTAAGGACATTTTATTGCAAGTTAACGTCTAGATGAGGCCAGTCGTGGAGCAGGGGCACAAGGTGTGACTGTAAAACTGACCGGTTGTGGGTTCGATCCCCACTCGAGGAGATGAAATATTTATTTAAATTTATATTTCCATTTCTTCGCTCTGGTGTCAAGGCAAAAGCGCAGTGTTGAGTTCTACCACTCAACACGCAATGTCTTCAGATTTCGGAAGAAAATGGGGAACGGAGTGTTTTAAGACTAGGTTACCTTTGCCTACCCTGCTGTGAGCACCGTGAAGCTGATTTTTTTTAACGTCTAGATAAATGTCTAAGAAACATGATAATTTGACGGAACAGGTTCGAATCTATAACTATCTTCAGTCGGTCCCGTTGACAAATGTACCTATCTATAGTTCGTCGTATAAGCGTGTTTACAATTCAAGCTGAAGACAAATATTATTACTATAAGGAAATTGCTTATCATTATCATCCTTTTACATTATCTTAAAGATATGAGAACGTGAGCGAGTCATCTAAAAAATCAACGAAAACGAGTCTTGGACGAATGACGCGGTAGATACCAATTATTTATTTAAGTTTTTTTTTATAGCTTCACGCTGTAACCCGCACATAGCAGGGCAGACAGACGGAACCTAGTGGTAAGACACTCCGTTCCCCACTTTCTGCCGAGCTCTGGAGGCGTAAACGTAAATAAATATTTCACTTCATCGAGTGGCGATCGAACCCACAACCAGTCTATTTTGCAGCGCACGAAGTCACACGCTTGTGCCACTGCGCCACGACGGCCTCAATTATTTAAGTGTATGATAATAATAAATGTTATTTAGGATAGTTAGGCGCAGTTGGAAAATGGCTGAATTTATGCGTTCGTTGTAGCTTCGATTCCTGATAGAAGTAGAAACGGAGTAGAAACGGTTTAGCAAATGCGAGGACGCAGATTCGACTCCTGCTATATAAAAAATTAACCTTTCAAATAAGTTTAACAATTTTATTTCTTTAATAGAAAGAAACAAAGAGAAAATAAGGTATTTATATTTAATTTCTGCATATCAGTTTCATTGTATTGAAATTTAACTTATATTAAAGATTATTTCTAGAAAAGTCAAAAATTATTTTATTATAAAAAAAAACAAATTTTATTATATAAAGCGTGAAAGCATGCAATTTCTCATTAAGACTTCTATATTACATACAAACATTTGTATGTATTTGTACAAACACTGTATACTCTAGCGTTTAACCTCGACCGCTGCCAACTCAGTGTTATTATATTTATCTCAAAATGACGTTTCTGCTAGTTTCGCTTAAATATATATTATTTAGCCATTTATGTGCGTTATATATTTACTGAAATATATAATAAAACGTAAACTATATATAACAGGGCGTGGATTCAAATCCCGCTACAGTCAAACTTTCTATATAAGTATTTTTCTTTCCAAAGTGTGGAATCACACTTTAAAAATGTAAAAAATAAATATTTATTCACTAAGCTTAGAGATTACGCAATCTACTCGATTAAGATTGATTAAGTATATAAAGTTGAAATATAGGTGTAACTGTCACGTCTTTGTGAGACGTAAGGAATATTTATATTGTATCAATAAGTAAATTGTAATGACGACATCGTGGCGCAGTTAGAATAATTATTTTATTGCACATTTGTATGGAGAAGCCAGTTGTGGCGCAGGGGTACCAAGTGTGAATGTATACGAGACGGGTGGTGGGTTCGATTCCCACGCGAGGAAATAAAATATTTATTATCATTTTTTTTATTAGCTTCACGTTGTATCCCACATACAGCAGGGTAGGCAGGGGGAACCTGGTGTTAAGACACTCTGTTCCACACTTTCTGCCGAACTCTGGAGGTATTGCGTGTTGAGTGGCAGAATTCAACGCCGTGCTTTGGCTCGACACCAGATTAAAGAAATGGAAATATTAACATAAACAAACATTTCACTTCCTCGAAAGGGGATCGACCCCACAACCATCGCGTTACAGTCACACCCTTGTGCCGTTGCGCCACGACGGCATTATTTATTTACGTTTATATTTCCATTTTTCGCTCACGTTGAGTTCCGCCACTCAACACGCAATGCCTTCAGAATTCAACTGGAATTGTGGAATGGAGAATCTTAACACACTTGCCTCTGCCTTCCCTGCTGTGTGCTGAAATAAGTTCTAATCTATAAATGAAAGCTGCATCTCAAGATCGATCTCAGAGTTGAGAGCGATTATATAATGTACAGACCTAACTATATCTTGGACTTAACTTTCAAGCTATATTACATAGATAATATACCTCGACTAAGACGATGTGCATTCATTGAATTACATTGTTACGTCAACCAATAATAATATGACGGAAGCGTATTGCGACTTAATGGTAACTTGAATAATTCTATATTACTTTTATATATCTATAGTTGTATGGTAAATGTTTATTTTAGTTTCACGTTGTATCCCGCACACAGCTGGGTAAGTAGAGGGAACCTAGTGATAAGACCGTTACCCTCTTTTCGCCGAATTCAGATGGCATTATGTGTTGAGTGGTGATATATTCTATTTATTTGCATAAAAAAATTTTTTTTGCGTTACTCTTTATTCCTCATATAGCAGGATATGTAGAGACACCATAGCATTATACCACTGACCATTTTCGAGACATTTCGTGAAGAATGGTGAGATTTAAAATTGCGCTCTGTATAAACAAAGCTGAGTAAATATTTATAAATATTTATACATAATTAATATTAATTAGAATTTTCAAAAAATTCGACAAGACGCATAATTTTCAAATAAAACACTCGTGACCTCAACAAACGGGTTTTAATTTTGTTTACTTGAGAACAATGGTTGTGTGATGTTAACTCTTATTTTAAATCTTTTTTAATCTTTGCACAGTAAGTAAAGGAAAGTTAAAGTTAGTATATTCTTTTTTTCAGCTTTCGTGAAAGGATAAGTAAAATTAATTTTTGTCTTGAGACAAATTCAAGACATTGCGTTTTGAGTAAAACTCAAAGCGTTTTTCTGGTCGGGGTGGGTGTATGAGAATAATTTCAAATAATGAATGATTACATTCATCATAGATCTGTCGTGGCACAGGGGCGTGTGTCTATAAACGCGACGATTGCTTGTTCGATTCCCACTCGAAGAAATTAAATATTTAATAATTTAATTTCTTCGCTCTAGTGTCGAGACAAAATGTGGGGTTTGTGGGGTAAAATTCCACCACCCAACACGCAATGCTTCTAGAATTCGATAGAAAGTTGGAGTGTCAGAGTGTTCTCACACTAGACTCCTTCTGCCTACCCTGATACATGCATGAAACAGCTGAAAAAAAATCCCCCAAGTACCTATCAGACCCATACATCCATAGTCTTTATGGTTAAATGCTATTACCACTGTGCCACCATGATGTCATACTTTATATAGAAAACCAAGAAATAAATGATGATATATAGCAATAAGTACCTACTTTACTTAATGTTTATATTTGTTGTGTTTCAAGTATCAGTATGGTTGAATGTTTGTATTGATCTTAAATATATTGTGTCAATACAGTAAGGACAAAGTAGTTCGTGAAGTGTTAACTCCCAACTCGAATGTCTTTGTAGGCTTTAATAATAGAAAGGCAGTACATGACACATTTGATTTTTTTTTAAAAATACATAATTTGAGTTTTTTTTAATATGTTAGCTGTATTTGTTATTTTTTTTTTAAATAAATATTTTTAGGGTTCCGCATCTCAAAAGAAAAAAAACGGAAAACTTATAGGGTACACTTTGTTGTCCGTCTGTTGTCAAGACCGCTTGTCTCAAGATCGTGAGCGGAAATACGCGGAAATTGATGTATAATATTCAGGTCTATATTTTTTTAGAAAATAAAAGAAAAACCAGTTAAAAATATGATCATTTATGCATTGTTTTTCCTGCATTTTGTATGAAATTCGTCTCGTAATGAAAGCCTTTAGAAGCTTACATTTCTATTACATTTCTAACAAAAAGAGGCCATACGGCCTGAAACTTACGTTTGTCAATTTTAAATATCTAGGTAACAAATATCATGAAACCCTCTTCGGGCGATGATACTCGCAATGACGGGTTTTTAATTATTAGAAATAACCAGATATGTTTTATTTAGATATAGAAAATATAAAACCATATACCATTGTGCCTTTATAACAAAGAATAATTTTAAAATTCAATTCTAAAACTGTATAGTTTTGAATGAATTAGAAGTTCTTTTCAGAAGTACCCAATAAGGTATTATTATATTTGCGAAGTTCAACTTGAGGTTACGTTTATAAAATATGCATACACAGTTAGTTAGTCTGTAGGTACGGTTTCAAACTTGACATAAATTTCTACTATAATATTAAAGATATTAGTGGGTAATGAAAATTGCCAATCGCCAAGTTTTGATAGAGGTTGGCTAAAGAGAGTTTACGTTACGATATCCTTAGTTTTAAATTTAATTATCATAAGTACCTTACGTAAGTACCTATTATAAAATACATTTTCATTGAAAGCGACCCGCTTATGGCTTCGCCCGCTAGAACAATAATTTTTGTACTAATCTGAATTACTTTCGTGTTCTAATAACATTACTACTCATATATATATATATATATATATATATATATATATATATATATATATATATATTACTATATTATAGCCAATGTAATAAAAATTTGTAGCCATTTTGCTGATCCAAATATATATTGATATAATTTTTATATTTATGAGCTGATTTAATTCAAACAAAAAAGGTAAATAGAATAGTGAAAATTGCACTTGAAACAACAAACAGACAAAAAAATTAAATGTCTTTGTTTTACGTTCTAGTACATAAATTAAAGAAATTTATTTATTTATTTCATTTTATATTAACACCAGATATAAATAACAATTACCACAAGTTTATTTGCCAGCCTTATTAATAATATCATTCATATTTCAAAGAATTTAATAAATAGAAATTAGGACACGACAAGTAGGTACATGAGCTTCAAAATAATCCACGTTTTCCGCTTATTATTTTCGATTGAGGTTCGCTCCGTCCCAAATGCCTCATTTATTATATGGGTGAAGTTCACTGTACAGTATTATTAATATATAAGCGTATTATTACTTAACGATTGCTTATTAATCCCATTCTAAATATATCGAATGTTCCAAATATACATGACGGAAGCATCAGCGCTCCTTTTTCCATAGCTAAAGAAATTAATCGAGATACTTCAACAGCTTAGACGTAGGATTTTATTTCCATTTCACGATATTTATCCATACTTGTATTAGATACTAATAACGTAAACACATACTACTACAAAAATACTACTAAAGGTTAAACTTTGATAGGTTTTTGTGTGCGTGCGTTGTTCTTGACAAATGGTGTTTTATTTTACAACGATAATTTTATTATTTATATTATTTAAAAATAACCATTTCATTTTTGTTTTTTTTTTTTAATTTTATTAGACTTAAGGAGAAATTAAAACGGTGGTTTCATATAAAGAAAATATGCTGGCAAAAACACTCTGCATATAGAGAGTACGTATATAATATATTTGTCGTCAATGCGACGTATTTTTGAATGTGTTTGACAGAGCGCGGTGGTTGTAAGTAAATCTACTCTGATATCCATCATATTTATACATATAATATTTAAATATTGGCTTTTAACCCAGATTGGTATCGCTCTTGACATGCCGTTTAAATAGTCCATAGATTCTTTAGATTCTTTTAGCCCGTCTGGCATAAATATATATTTTTTTCATAATATCGTAACGTTTCTTTAGATAGGAGTGAAACTTAAAAACATATAATCTGTCAAATTAAGTTACATTTCGTTCTTCTTATCTTAATTATGTTATCGTTACATGAATTACTTCTTTATCTTTACATTATTTTTGTTTTTTTCAGTTTCACCCTATAATTTCGCATACAAAAGGATGCAAAGGGGGAACCTAGAAACCTAGTGTTAATACATTTCCCGCCAAATTTTAAAGGCATTGCGCGTTGAGTGGCGGAACGCAACGCCGCGCCTTACCTCGACACCAGAGCAAAAAAATTAAAATATTAATCATATTTAATTTCCTCGAGTAGAAATAGAACCCACAGTCACATGCCCAAATGGCTCATGCGCCACGCCTCACCTCGAACAATTGTTAGATTATGAGTATAATCTTTGTTATTTATATTTTTTGAGATTTGCCAAATATCACATCGCTGTTTTCCGATAACAAGTAACGCTTTATCAGAATTGCTAAAAAAATTGTTTTTTACATTTTCTGTACATATATATATGCGTTTCTATGAGTTTCTAGTTGTAGTAGTTAATACAAAAAAAACGATAAATGTAAAAAAAATATTTTTTTTTTCATAAAATTTACTTCTTTTTCTAGCTAGCTTAGCTAGCTAGCTTTAGTAGAAAAAAACAACATTAATTAAATTATATATATATATATATATATATATATATATATAAACATTCCCAAGTTGTTTAGATGTCGATAAAAACACATAAGAATAATATTTGATATGTATCGAATTTTGTATCATATCGATGACATCATTTCCAATACGAACGGAATGTTCCGCCAGTTCGACAGCAAATCTTGTTACAATAGCTTTTTTTAGGTTAGGTCTTAGAATACAAACAGAAGGCAGAACTGGAGAATAATTTTAGATTTGATTGACTTAAGACTTCTCTTAAGCTCGGTCTCGTAATTTACTTCTATGATGTGTCGATCTTGATAATAATAGTTAGAATCTGTCACGGCGCAGCGGCACAAGGGTGTGACTGTAACGCGACGGTTGTGGGTTCGATCCCCAATCGAGGAAGTAAAATATTAATTTACGTTTCTTCGCTTGGCGTAGAGTTCTGCCACGCAATACCTTCAGAATTCGGCAGAAAGTGGGGAACGGAATGTCTTAACACTAGGTTCCCTCTGCCTACCCTGCCGTGTGCGGGATACAGCGTGGAGCTGATTTATTTGATTTTTATATTGGCATCCCATTCACGGTTTATTTACTTCCTTAAAATATATTTCCTTTTTTCCAGCGTGGTAAGACACAAAATGATACCAAACAATATATAATGTCACAAAATAAATCTAAAATTGATTCCATTCCCATAATATGTATTTTCGTTGAAAATAAGAAATGACAAAAGTTTCAAAATAAGCAATTTCCATGAAATATAAAACAGCCAAGTTTGCATGTTTACTTAAAAACAAAATATATAGACAATGAAACAACCTGCAGTTGCCAATTCATCTTAATTTTTATTCGAGACTGTCTTTTTGAAGAAACTTAAAATTCACATCACAAAGGTTTCCGTTGCCTTTGTTCCATTTAAAACGGTTGAAACTAACCCACGCGTCTAACGTCATGATTTGATAAAGAGTCTAACGCCATATAGAATTTAACAGGTGATCGAATGCATTTTAGATTTTCCAACTTCCTCCTTAGTCTTTTTGGTGTTGAAAGAAAAA
>DWGR01001951.1:0-14723 GCA_018247715.1 Heliconius burneyi
AGACGTGGTTACTGGTTTATTACGAGCGCTATCTCTGGGTTGGTCTCGGGACTTATTGATCCATGTATCATGTCTATCACTATTTTTACTATGACACTGTATATTTTGTCGGACAAACAGAATATTATAATATAGAAATTGTGAAACAATTGTGATAATGCCCGCATCTTTGAAAACATCTCGCAGAGAATCTCGAGCTTTTGTATTATAAATATATCTCACGGCTCTTTTTTGGTGAATAAATATTGAATTTATATCTGGAGCACTGCCCCATAGCAGCATTCCATAAGATGAAATACTATGAAAATAGCTATAGTAGACTAGTCGGGCAGTTTCAACGTCCGTCATTTGTCTTACTTTTTTAATTGCGAATGCGGCAGAGCTGAGTTTATCCACAAGTGCTTCCACATGAGTGTTCCACTGGAGTTTGGAATCTACAATTATACCCAAGGAAATAGCTGATTCCGACTAATTGTATAATTGAAAGTGAAGTGAACAAAGTGTATTACAATCATGAGCAGGTAAAAAATGTCCAATATACGAGTATAAAAATCTTTGAATAAAACACAAAAATATTCTTAAGAGATTAGATTTTCGCTGGCAAACCTTTGCGATTATGCTAATAGTTTTAAGGCATTTAGGTCTAAAAGAATTGCCCTTATAATTATAATAAAACGCTATCTCTCCTAACATCCTTTACATATACAGAGTGGAAGTGTTAGCACCACATAAAATGAAACCACAATTTTGACCACTCTATAGAAGCCTAATACAATTAAAAGTTTTTTTTTCTAATAAAATAAATAAAATTATCGTTGTAAAATAAACCGCCATTTGTAAGGACGACACGCACACATAAACCTATCAAAGGGACACCGCTGCACTCGCCTCATTCCGAAATCGAGTCGTAGGTATTGGCGATAAAGTTCAAAGTTGTTTAACTTTATCCAGAAAGTAGAAGTAATTGGCGTTATAATCTGTGAGCTTTAATGCACGGAATGAACCTTCATCAAATGAATATACTAAAAATTGGACTTGTAGACGTTTGAAAAAAAAGGCGAATTTTGGGTTTGTTTTGTTTTTTGATATAAAAAAATAGAAATCTTGGGAATTGTTGGTCTTCGATAGTTCATTCCATGCGTTTACATGTATGATAAGTTACAATGGAGGGAAAAGGAAAAAGTAAAGTTTCAAGTTTTCTATACAGCGCTTCGAACATCTTATTCTTCTACCTAGTGTATCTTTAAAACGACTTCAAATTTTCAAAAATCACTTTGCTGTCGTATTCTAGACATATTAAGAAAGCAAAGGGATGACCCCCTTAGGTTGTAAAAACTGTTTTTTTAATATAGTTTAGTATTGCGAGGTTCTCGTAAGTAACATTTTATTTGTACTCTTATTTATAATGTACACAGTAAAGAACAAAAATAATTTTACTACACTTTCTAAAAAAATATCATTGGTGTAATAGAATTTGTTAGAGACTAAAAACACCGTGTCGTAAAGTTAATACATTGTTCCAAGCATTTAAAACGTAAACTAAGTTATACTTTTAATAATGTAGTGCAAAAGAGACTTTATTTTTTTAAAAGTAATTTATAATAAATAACAATTTTGTGGGTTTGACTTCAATCTCCTCTGTGGGAACACTAAATTCTATTATTTTTATTTCCTCGTTCTGGCAAGAACACAAAGCGCGGCGTTGAGTTTCGCCTCTCAAGACGACTTAACACTAGAGTCCCTCGTACATACTCGTATAATATCTAAACGTAGGCCTTTTGTTTTTAGATTTGTGTTCATGCTTAACAGTTTATCTTAAAAGGTTTCCTAATAAACAGCTTAATTCGTACGTCCAACTGCACGAGAATCAGTTTGGGTCTATCAACAGAAACTGCAGAGTTATGTATTAATGATGCTGTCTACGTAAAGAGAGAAACGCCAAACGCAAACCTGGTTTCATACAATATTTTATGGAAGGAACTTCAAAAAAGCGGCTTACCTACAGAGCTCATTAACATTCTTAAGTATTGGTATGAAAACCAGGTCAACAATGTACGATGAGAGGGAGCGTTGTCTCGCCCGTATGGCCTGGAATGAAACTATTTTAACCGGATTAACCGTGATCACGGAGACACTCCCCGTGACTACGGACTACTGCAAAGAGTTCTAAACGTCGGGTTTCTAAAAATGTAATTATCTCAAATATACGCGATTAATGTGGTTAAAATAGTTTCATTTAATATGTGTAATAATGGTATTGTATAATGTATTCAATACATGTGTGGCTTGCCGGGGCACGACGAAAATAGCATCAAAGTAAAAGAAAATAAGGCACACAACAAAGGCACGACAAACTTGTCTCGGGCAAAAAATAAGTGAATTATCAAATGAATAATATTACAAGAACCATTTGAAATTATTTTGAGTTCTGCTATATTAATATTTCAAAATTCCTTGTCCTGATCTAATTCCTTACTCCCACTTTCCGCTGAATTCTGGACACATGGCGTGTTGAGTGGGCTCGTTCGCCACGTTAAAATTAAATAATAAAATCGAACGTTACAGTCAGATTTATAGGCAGACTCGCTCTCAATGATTATTTAAATCCATCAATATATATTAAGATGATTTGTTTACAATTAACTAAAATATACGTCATCATCATCACGACAGCCTTTTCACGCCCACTGCTAGACCTAGGCCACCCACGAGGATCTCCACTAAGATCAGTCTTGAAATATAAATATTAAACAATAAATAAGAGGATTGTTGTCTTATTATAAGTTCAATCAGCATCGTGCCGGTCCCGGCGGACGTTAACGAGGACTAAAGCGCTAAGCCGATTTATGTTTTGATATTTCGGCATTGTTAATATTTTCTATAAATAAGCTTAAACTCACTCTCAGAAATGAGATTTGTGAGTAATTGAAATTAAATACTTCTATTTGTACATACTCGATTTGATGTTGTTAGATAATATCTTTGTTAGCCTTCTCCACATCTCATTTCTATAACTCAGTCGTACTCACCAGTCAGTCATACGAGGCTTCGCAAGACAGGGTCCGTTACCCACACACTTCATATTTTACAAGACATTGCGTATTGAGTAGTGGAACTCAGCTAGAAAATGAAAGTAATCTATTACTTTCGTGAGTTCATGAGTTACGTAAAAAAAACGATGGAGCACATAAATAATATAAACATTTTTTAATTTTACGTAGCACGTCTGTGCCTCTGCACCGCGACGACCTCAAAGTACGTAATAGGTAGTAAAAAATTTTAAATGTTAAGATATACTTGTACCTCACAAAAAATGTCTGATTGGAAACGCGATGGTTGTGAGTTCAATTCCCTATCTGGATATTTGAATTACTTACATTTTTCCAGTTTTGTAAGACCTAATGAGTTTCGCTACTCAATACATAATATTAAACAGTGATTTGACACTAGCTTCTCTGCAGTTTACTTGACCTTCCTCATAATTGTTTAACTTTCATAAAATGAAGCACGTAACTTCTTATTTTGAATTTAATATATATTTGACTTTCTAATATCTTCGATACTGTGTTTTCGAAGGCCCACCGCGATCTCACCATAAAGCAAGAGTGGGCGGTAAGAGACCAAACCAATCGAGCCAGTGCTTCATTGTTGCTGTCACATCCTCGCTATTTACTTTGTAATTTCCATTTTCCCATTAAAGTTTAACGTCGCGTGAGTTGTCGTGCAAATGAACAGAACCGCGACCGATTGCGTTCTGTAAATATTTAACATTTGTTTTCTATTAGACAGCAGGTATTTATACTTCTCGAGTTTGTTTCTAACACGAATATTAGTAATGTAAAATTTCATATATGTGTAGGCAGAATCAATTATTTAATAGTGAATATCCAAATCACCGTCTGTCATTCCAAAGTGACATCCATCACTGAAAAGCGTATAAAAGACAGCACGGGTGATTGATGTGGTTAAGACCTATTTGTAATTCTACTGGGCTGGAGCAGTGAAAGGCGAGTGTTGTTATAACGCAAAAGTACCTGAAGCCTGCTATTGTGGTCATAAGTCCACGGCACTGCTCCAAGCTTCACATTGTTTAAAGAGATCATCATTTGGTTGTAATGTGTTCACGTATGTTCTATTCGTTTATTATCAACACCCCCTCGGTCCTTATTTCCCCTACATCAATAGTGGGATGTCGCTTCGTTTATTCTCCGACATCAGAAGTGGTATATCTCGGCCTTCTCTTTTTATACTCTCACATATGTAAATTTGCTTAATATTTTCAAAGTCAATAGTATTATTTAATTATAACATTAGCTGGCAGCTATCCTGCATGACATCCAACAGACATTAGTTCCATATATGTTTATCGTCTAAATATTCTTGGACAGCGTAATAAGCTTTACTTGTTAGTATTTTTTTATAGACATTTTAAAATGTGACAGTTAGAATACACTACGGAATTTTATTATATATAACATACGTATACTCAGACCATTCTTAATTTTTCCCTTTTCCTATAGGAGTTTTTAATGTCTGAAAATTCCTTTAGGGAAAGGGAAATATGAAATTTTACATTTCATAATTAAAGGTCACGAAGTTGTTTATAAATCAAATATGAATGTAACTGTGTACATAAATATAACTAATATGATTTTTAATTATACTATTTCTACATATATTATGATAAAAATATTTGCTCCCGAGGGACATGAAATAATATGACAAAATAAGCTTTGATGAGGGTTTGAGCAATACTGTACAGAAATGAGATTATAATGCAAATTGACGTGAGGATATTCTAGATTTTGTGCTTAGAGAAATGGGCTAGATTAAAAAGTTCTCTAAATTCATTATCGAACTGAGAACTTTTAACATAAACTGCAAACTCTCCGCAAGTCTCTGTTGAAGTTTAAGCTATATTTAGTGCATATAGAGCTTTTTCTTTTTAAGTTTCCATACCCACTTACTAAGATTCCGATGTAATTCAATTAAAACCCGTAGTTCCTGAGATTAGCGCACTCGACCAAACAAATTCTTAAGCGTTCTAATATTAGCGTAGAAGTAAAGACAACGATCGCTAATTGCGATCATCGGCACACAACGATTAATTAACTAATGCGGCACTTACTGTCTAATGGAAACACTCACATTACTTAAGAGATGAGCATAATTATGAGTAAACACACAAATACGATATACAAACGAGTATATCGTATGCGGATCGGGCGAATCAACCAATCAGACACGGAATCCAGCTTTACAATTATTAATTTTCCTTTGTTACACACACTTTAACTCCTTTTATACAATTACAATACTTTAAAACAACACTCCCCTCGACTCTTGTCCCTGTTGAATGCTCCCGAGTGCCGCGTGCCGTGCCGTTTACGGTTTTATTTGGATATTTTGCACCGGAAAGACACTGCGGATTAATATAATGGTAAATCGAAAAAAAAAAACAATTGACATCCTATAAGTACAGGTACAGCCATACATGTAAGGTGGATATTATTACATAATAATAAAGCCTTAATAATATAAGATATAAAATATAAATGTAAGTATGTATGGTAAAGCGACGCGCTACACTGAGCAAACATGGCTTCGCCCGCTTAAATTTATTTTTATACTAGTGGACGTGCGCAGCTTCGACCGCACTAGGGATGAATTCTAATAAACCATGAAACACGTGTTCCATTAAATATGTTGAGGAGTCTAGTTCTTTCTGACCACTCTGACAAAGCGTAAAGGTAAAGAAAAATGTTGAACGAATTTTTCACGCTTGGTTCACAAGAATATATTCGATTGAGGTATATGTACGTCAGGTATTTGGATAAAAGAAACTTGCCCCTGTAGTTCGCACATCTTCTAAATGGACATAAAGTGGAAATCAAAATAAAAAGGAAAACAATATATAATAAACGTTAATATTTGTGTGTTTCCGTTTGATCGAGCGTCGAGCAACGATAAACTTTCCATTTAAAAAATAATTTATATGAAAACGTAATTTGTATGCGGACCTTTGATTATGTGATCTCTGAAGTTAATTGTTTATCAAGAACGCGTGTTTATATCGCGATCAAGCGATTGTCAAACATTCGGGTCTCCAGTTTTTGGAGCACAGAAAAAATTGAAGATCCAAGTCAAAAATTTATGCATCGTTTTGGTCGTATTTTGTGAGTGACAGAAGAAATTCTTTGCGTGATCAAAACTTTTAGTATTTTCGTTTCGCTGATTCACAATCATGAAATTTGGCAAAAGTAAAAACGTACGGAGTACTACATCGCAGAAAAAAACCATTGCAAGCAATTCAATTATAAAAATGAATTTAAATTTAAACTTTAGGTTGTCAACATTCACAAATTGTGTTTCCCGTTGACCTACAATAATAAAGTTAGGAACCCGCAGGGGTGAATCTCACACTGGTTTTTTCCTTTACGCATCTACCTCATACACATATAACATAGGCAAAGAGAACCTAATAATTAGTATTAAGACACTATCTATATTATATTATATAATAAAAGTAAAAATATTTAGTCTGTACATTTTCATTTAGTATTTTTGACTGAAATGGATAGAGGGTTACTTAAAAAGTGCTTGTTTGTGATGAATCTGAATTTTTAACCGACTTTTAAAACAAGGAGGAGGTTCTCGATTATATATTTTCGATTTATTTACTCGATTAATTATTTTGACTTCGATATTGGATTATTCGATTTGATTTAGGTACTTTTGTAATATGCAATCGTCACAGTTATTTTACCTGCAATTATTATAAATCAATAATTTAACGTTTAAGGCTGCTCTGGGACAATTAAATTAAATTTGTCATTAACATCAACACATATGACTGTCAGTCAATTTTGTTTATTAAATGAATAATCATGTAGGTCAAGCGGGCGAAGCCGCTGGCAGGCCGCTAGTATTTAATAAAGTAATGATAATGTAAAAATTATTTATTAAATGGCGAGTGTTCCTAAACTTGAATAATAATTAAATGATCTATCACATCTATCTACTCGTAGTGGTGGTTTCATTTCTGTTACTGTTTCCCAATTTAGAATTATGAGCTTTACCCAAATCACAGTTGTAAACCCCTTAACGGCTGATGTGTCGCTCTATTTAATCAGTGCCTGGTATAATATCGTATTACTTTTCTAACTCTCATCGTTTGCGTCCGTGGTTAAATGGAAATAACTAAGATTTCTATACGAGGTCTAATACATTCTATGTGCGAGACCAGACCTCTGTTTTCAGATAAAGATTACATTATTTATTGATTTACATCGAAATTATTAATTAATAGAGCCTACGATCTTTCTTGATAAGCGGACCATCCAACACCAAAAAAGTGTTCCACATCAAAGTTTTTTTTAGATACACGCTGTATCCTGCACATAGCAGCGTAGGCTAAAGAAACCTGGAACCTGGGAACCTAGGGTTAAGACACTCCGTTCTCCATTTCCTGCTGAATTCTTTTTTCCTGCTGGTAATGCGTGTTGAGTCGACACCAGAGCGAAGAAATGAAAATATTTATAATTCCCTGAGTGGAAATCGAACCCACAACCTGCTGCCTTTACAGTCACAAGCTTGTGTCCCGATGCCAATACGGCTAGTCTTGGCGTAGGGGGTTCTATGACATCCCACATTTAGTAGAGTAGTGGTAGGACAGAGGAAAACTAGTTTAAGAACCTGTGTTCCCTATTTTCTGTCCAGTTTTCAAGACATTGTGTGTAACGGAACTCTCACTATTGATAAAAGTGTAAGTAGTGAATAAAAATATATTTTACCACGTTATACGTATGTATAACGCTTGCCATCACAGTGGATTGGAAATAAGCTAAACTTGTGTATTCTAAATGCCAGAGCCTACTGCGACCGCAGCTATGGTGGGCTACATCCAAACGATTAACGTGTCTCCTCGATTAAGAGACTATCCATTGTAAAAATATTTTTTCTATTTAAAAACATTGTTCCTAAGATTAGCATGTGCAAGCAAACAAACTCTTCAGCTTTATAATATTAGTATACTCGTAGACTATTATTAGAATTTATATTATTAAGCTGAAATATAGTAAATGCTATATATAAGATAATAAGAGGATTGGGATCGTCGTGGCGCAGCGGCACAGTGTCTGGCTTCTGGCTTCATTTCCTCACTCCGATCTGGTACCGAGATAAAGGCCGGCGTTGAGTTCCGCCACTCAAGCTGCAGTCTCAAAAATTAGCCAGTGCGTGAGGAACAGTGTGTCTTAACGCTAGCCTAACTTTGCCTACCCTGCTATGTGCAAATACAGGGTAAAAGTAATAAATACCATTCACAATTTTATTATATACCTGAAAGCTACTTAATTAATGAATCTGTTAACAGGAATAAAAATTTAAAAAAAATATTGAGACAAAATGACAATTTATAAAATAAAAACGGTCAAGGGCAAATCGGACTTGTTCACCGAGGGTTCCATACCAATGAAAATGGTTGGATGGAACTTACTTACATATGTACACTCATTTAGTAAGAAATAAATTACAAATATAAGTTTGTAATGTACTTTTCATAAAGGAATAAATACCGTAATAAATGCGTAATGCTCATCAGAGGACTCTGTCAGAGGTTTCTGTGCTCCAAGGGACCGTAGATCTAAAAATAAATATTTGATATATGTTTCAGCTTGATACCTGCACTCGATTTCGAGATAAATGGTTTTGAAAGGGAGACAACAAAGTGGTCTTATAAGGGTTCCGTTTTTACCGCTTGAGGTGTGGAACCCTAAAACACAGCCTTTAATTCTGCCCAACAAGAAATAATGAATGATGAATGCCTTTCAGTAATTAATAAATGGGGTGAAAATTAAGCGTTGCTTTAACGAAATATGATTTGAGAACAGTTATTATAAACGACGCATAAATATTCAAAGTTGCAAATCTGGTGAGAAATTGGTCTTATTTTGGTCTCTGCTTACCTATTTTAACACTATTTATTCTTTAGTTTGTACGTAAAAATAGGTATTCATTATTTTATCCATGAATGGGAATTGAACCCATATCTGTGACACTACGCTACGAAAATCTGCTGAGATTTTAAATACATGCAACATCATAAAGGAATATTATTAATAAAGGATTAAAATTTATACTTTAGGAAGAAATATACATAACAAAAATACCAACTTAATTGGGAACCTCCTCCTTTTTAAGGACCAAGAACCAATTAAGTTGATATATTAAGAGCGCAACCGCTCTCTTTGTATGGTTCTCATAAGGCACGGGTTAAGTAACGTCCTATTCAAGAGACGTTCCACATTTTACACGTTTTATAAAATATTTATATAGTCTAATAACAGTTTATAAACATATTAAAAGCAAATACAAAAGTTTAAATACAAATCAATGGCTTACCTTTTAAAACCAGCCTTAGGTATCTTAAAAAAAATCATAACTAGGTATTGTTGTCTATTTTGAACACTAGGTGATGTGCACAAATTAAAAATAATTTCCCCAGATTTAAACAAAAAGTAACATACAGTATATAAAAAAGCCATCATCGGCAGGTGTGTCGGAGTTGGCAACTCGAAGCGAGGGCTGATTGCTTGAAAATCAAAATATGTACGCTTGTTTCCATTTGTTTTGATTTATTTCAAAGACCGGTTCAAAAGCTAGCCAGCGTGTAGGACGTTCACTCAATTTGTGTGGACTTTCAAATGTACAATCCCGGTTGTTCCTGTTTCTATAGGGATATCGGGAAGTCCTCTCTTAGCGCTCTCTGACATTTTCGTCACTCGCACGGAAGAGATATTTGTTTATATATTCTGTATGTTTATATATAAATAATTTAAGCAATGTCATTTTCTTATTATAAACTCAAAAGGCAGTTTTTAGGACAACTCCTATACAAAAATTCAAGAATAAATATTGTATGGACAGTTTTAAGCAAGTATATCTTGCTATACGTATAGAAATTTTCAGTTACATGCGGCCTGCATGTGTATGATATGTATTTAAAATATTTTCTCGTCTACAAAATATATCATGTTACTACAGTATTATAGCAAGGCAGGCAGAGGAAACTTTGTAGTAAGATACTGCGTGGTAAGAGCCCTAGGTACGAGGGTGGGTCAATAAGTCCTTAGAAAATCCAACAGATGGCGCGAATAGTACTATAATGGGTCGGTTTAAGCGGATAAACTCAGCTCTGCCGCGTTCGCAATTAAAAAAGTAAGACAAATGACGGACGTTGAAACTGCCCGACTAGTCTACTATAGCTATTTTCATAGTATTTTATCTTATATAATGCTGCTATGGGGCAGTGCTCCAGATATAAATTCAATATTTTTTCACCAAAAAAGAGCCGTGAAATATATTTATAATCTAAAAGCTCGAGATTCTCTGCGAGATGTTTTCAAAGATGCGGGCATTATCACAATTGCTTCACAATTTTTATATTATAATATTCTGTTTGTCCGACAAAATATACAGTGTCACAGTAAAAATAGTGATAGATATATGATAGGAACGAGAAATAAAGATAAGCTTGTTATGCCAAGTTTTCGCCTCCAAAAATTTAATAAATCTTTTATGGGTCTCGGTATACGTGTATATAATAAAATTCCACAGTGTATTCTAAATTTGCCGCTACTAAAATTTAAAGTAACTGTAAAAAAATCTAACAAGTAAAGCCTATTACACTGTTCAAGAATATTTAGAGGATAAATATGCATGGAATTAATGTCTGTTGGATGTCATGCAGGATAGCTGCCAGCTATATCATAATTAATTATACCATTGACTTGAAAAGAGCAACTGTTGAGTTTCTTGCCGGCTCTTCTCAGCAGAATTGCCTTCCGAACTGGTGGTAGCTTTTTGTTTGTATGTTCACTCGACGATTCCAAAGTGCTTACATAGTCTATTTGAATAAAGAATATTGTAAATTTGAATTTGAAAGTGACTATTTCCTATTCCCAAACCTGAAAAATGGATCCAAATTCTTATTTTTCTGACGGGTTAAAAAATTTAGGAAAATATCTAAGTGTATAGAGCTCCAAGGAGAATATGTTGAAAAATAAATAAAAAAAATTTAATGCCTTTTTCTAAGGACTTATTGACCCACGCTCGTAAGATTAACACTTTCGCTCAATTTTCAAGACATTTATTTTGTTACCAGAGTGACTTTTATTTTATGTCTAACGAAATGAAATACTAGAGTCTTACGCTAATTGAAACAATTCAACTTTTAAATTTTATTTTAATTTTATTTTTGAACTTATAAACTTTTCAAATTTATTTGTTATGAATACAAGTATTGATTTACTATAAAACATTATCATTGACACGTTTTATCATTGACAGGCACTTTATCACTAAGGGATTTCAGTTGACGACTTCTAGAATATATTTTATAAAATATATCAATAACGATCCCAGAGAATTAAAATAACAAATGGATTTTACAATATTGTCTTTTGTTCTTCAATCTTCCATAGGCAGGCAGAGGGAACCTTAAGCCAAACCTTTAAATAAGACACTTCGTTCCCCTCTTTCTGCCGGATTTTTAAAACATTGCGTGCTTAGTGGCGGAGCTCAACGCCGCTTCATGCTTCATGCCCGCATATAGCAGTGTAGGCTGGAAGTGCCTCCTAGTGAGTGCTTGTACGTGTCGACGTGGACGGCCTCAATTAATATATGTATGATTCATGCATATTATGTTGGAGACCACAAACTGTTTAAGGCTTAGGTTCCCTCTGCTTACACTGCTATATGCGGAATACAGCGTGAAGCTTATTTTTTTTGTATTAGAGATCATCTAAAACGGAAAATAAAGCACCCAGATTTATATTGCCAATTTTTTTGTGTCTCTGTTATCCTTAATTTTTATTTTCCTATAAATGATAAAGAGAGCAGCTCAGGCCGTGTGAGTATGAGTAAGCGGTAAGGCCAAACAATCCATGGAATGCTAAGTTTCTTCCCATTTAGAAAAATATCGTGGCACAATTTGCCTTAATATACTCTTAAATATACTCTTTTTAATATATTTTTTTACATAAGTCCTTATTCCGTTTGCCATTGACAAAAGGTTTCGTTTGAACAAAGTGTCTCTCAGTGATTAATAACGATTGCGAATGAACGCTACCTTTAATTGGAATTTTTTACTCTTTAAATATAAAAACGATCTATTAATAACAGCTTTCTACTTTTTATTTAAAAAAAATCAGGATTTTTCTTTTTCTTAAAAATTAATTTATCCTATTACAAAAAAGTTGAGTATTCTCTTAGTCTAGCTTGCTTAATGCAAGAGACGCGTGAAAAAAAATTATACTCGTATATAAGCTTCATGCTGTATCCTATTTTTTTTCGAGCTTTGAAAATAATAGTTATTAAAATATAATGTTCCGCCAAGTGGGAGATTTAAATAATAAAAACTCCGAAACAATTTCGTTTATGACTGATTTTAAGCATGAATTTATTTAAGCACTGGCAGTCGTACGTAGGGAGCCCTTAGCATACGAGTAAGTGTTTGACTGTAGGAAGTAGAGTAGACAAGTGAAAGCCGTATGTTCAGATGTGGATGGGAGAGGACAAGTACAGGCAACAGTAATATTTTATTATTTAAATTGTTATAATAACGTACCCACATTGCGGTTACGCTTCAAAAGCGTAAGGCTGGCTATACTTAAATTATTTTAAAAAATATAAAATGTGTTATTTACACACACATATATATATATATATATATATATATATATATATATATATATATATATATATATATATATATATATATATATTGTATATACAATGTAGTGGCAGCCGGGGAAGTGAAGCAGCTTCAAAATGTAAAGGTGGAAGGGTGTGGGCTCGATTCCAACTCAATATAGAGGTGTCCCAAAATGAATACAGGATTTGAATTAATTAGAAAACATCGTTTTAACTGTTTTGATTGAAACATGAAGTATATACATTAGTGTTGTTTAAGATATAAAATATCGGCCGATTGGCCTCCAGGGCCTCGTTGCATGCTTACGTACTCATTTTCAGGCACGTTTTGTATTAATGTTGGATTCCGTTGTTGCAGCTTGAGTCTCCTCCTTTAAAGGGAAGGGTGTGGGCGTGTTCACTTAGAGCTGTGATGTCATATAGCCTAATGTAATGGTATTAGAGGAGTAGTTCTGATCACTTCAACTCATTTTAACGACCGTCTCAAAATATTTTAAATTATTAGTTTACTAATTCCTATATGGACAAGAAGAGAACCGAGTGTGTTAAGTTTCTAACACTACGTTCGATTTGCTTCCCTTACTGTCGTCATCTTGGAAATTTGTTTATAAATATGCATAAAACACATAAATATTTTGAAATTACTAAGCAAGTATACTGGTACATTTTTTAAAAAATAGTTGTTCTATTTTTAGTACTCGTCGTTATAATAGAAAAAATCGTCTACCAGCAGCCTCTAATACAGTAATAATACAGTACCGAGTCTCGAGTCAACTAGTAATTAAATGATTATCCTGTCACAGCTTCTGCGAGAGCTGGATGAGACATGTTGTACTGAAACTTTTCAAAGCGTCTTGTCTTTATTAAGTTCGTTTAAATTGTTTACTTTATAATAGTGTATGTGTGAAAATTATTTATTTTCATTGAATAAAAAAATATCTATTTTTACTTTATTTTCCTGTAAATACAATGGTTAAGGAATAATTCATCACTAGGGGACATGATGTTTTATAAGTTACATTCATCTCTCAGTTATGATAATTATTCTGTGAGACCACCTCCAGTGGTTTCTGAGTTGCGGCATGCGTTGGCCTGAATTTCTCTAGAATAATATGCCTTATTTTGATGCCTGGTGTGGAGTGCTTGGAACTTTAAAGTATTTTAGTTTGTCTCAAGATAGTCATAAATATATATTCAGTGTTACATATACATATATCTTAAAAGCCACGTTTGTGTTTATCTTGACCAAAATATTGCACGCAATGAAAATATATTTTCACATTTTTGTATCAGCTTCAAGCTGTATCCCGCATACATCAGTGTAGGCAGGGAAATATAGTGGGTGCTCATTATGATAAATTAAAAAGTAGTGTAAGTATGTAAAGATTTTTGCCTGTTCCAGGTAAAGAAACATAAAACGGCAAATTTATTATTATTACAATTATAAGAAATAAATTCAATTTTATGTCCATTTGATTTCTCCCTAATATAATAGAGAATAAAACCATCTTTATGCTGTACCCTGTATACAGCAGGATAGAAAGAGAAAACCAAGTGTCAAGATACTCCGGTTCCCACTTTCTGTCGAATTCTGGAGGCATTGCGTGTTGATTGGCAAAACTCAACGCCGCGTTTTGATACCAGAGCGAAAAAATGTAAATATAAACACAACTAGAGAAGATAAATTATACATAATATATATTAATACATAATTATAATAAGCAAGACTCGCTGAAAATTATAATTTATTCAATTGTACAGACAGCAAGCCATGAGGCTATTACTTTTACTCAGTCGTGGCACAGGTGCACACGCGTGTGACTGTGAGCGCGACAGGTTGTGGGCCTCTGGTGTCAAGGCAGCGTTGAGATTCGCCAATAAGCACTAGGTCCTTAGCACTAGGTTATCAGCCTCCCCTTTATTTCAACGTAAAATTTAAAAAAATGTTAAAGATGAAAAAAATATTACGGTGCGAGAGTAAAATTTTTAAATGGCAATTTATTTTTGTT